>OX246738.1:65775094-65865094 GCA_945910005.1 Isoperla grammatica
ACCGTGTGAATACCTGTGGACATAATATGCCAGAATCAACAAGGCCGATTCAGAACAACTTTCAATTTGGGAAAAGCCTCCAACAACTTATAACTTCAATTTCTTGAGTGCTTCGTTGTTTCACCGTTCCCTTCCATTTAGTTGGTCACTTGTCATAAAACATGAATACATATCTTTAGAAATAATGTAGGACACGTTGTGAGACAAAGCACCAAGCAGCACTGCGATGAACACCGCTCAATGTCAGTGTTATCAGTGTCTTCTTAGTGTCAATCTGATGCTACTTCTCGATGACCGATATCATCGTAGGTTAAGGAGAAATCCGTTTTTTTTTAGCAGCTAGAATTTACTAGTTTCTCTGTAGTCACCAAGTAGTCAAACGTCACACCCCACTATGGAGGATACACATTTTATTAATGTGCTATTGCATTATCGTCCGGGTAAAGGCACACAAACACAAATGACTCAGTCCCAGCATTCGTCTTTACGACTGAAGGAAATCTCGGAAAAACATACATTCAGGATGCCGGTGGCTGGAATCGAGCCGGCGACCTCCCGAATTAGAGTATCGTGTCTTACCGCTGAGCTATCTCTAACGTTCCATTGACTTGACGCAGATTATACACTTCAAATACATTAGGCAACGAAGGCAAAACAAGGCTGTCCTCCTACTTGACCGGCCCAACGATCAATGCTGTATTACGGTACGGATACGATCCTGTTACTGAAACTTGTGTTCGTGTTTGTGTTCATAAGGCTCCGTCTTGCATTACACTCGGGTTCACACGTTGCGTGACCTGTGCTTTGGGGAGAAGAGAACCCTTAATCAACTAATTACTGTAACTATTCAAGATCGAGCACCAACAGAATTTGAGCTGGGACAAAACTAACACGAAAACACAGTCATTATACTTGTGTTAATTTGCGTCAGAAGGCGCCTCCAAGTCTCATAGGTTATTGACCACTATTATGGAAATAATTACCGAGCGATTTAAGATTGTAGGTAGTACAATTGAGAGAAATAATAAGTCACATTTGTGACTATCCAGTTACCGATTGCCGACGTCAGAAAACATTTGATTTGTGTATACACTTGTATGATTGCCTAGAAAACGCACGCACACGCACTCATTTGCGTACATTGAAGTACCACGTTTAAAAAAATGTGAATTGCGTGATTGTTACATTTCGCAGCATTGCTTATGCTCTGTAGATGATTTGTAGTAGTCGAGCGAACCGTGCGGCGCGAGCGAATGCCTCGTTCTATAAACGCAATTAATCAACGATTGTACGTTTTCAAATGATCACCAACATCATATCCTTATACTTCGTTGCCGTAGCTGATGAATTGGGATTGTATAATCTGCGTCAAGTCAATGGAACGATAGAGATAGCTCAGCGGTAAGACACGAGACTCTAATTCTGGAGGTCGCCGGCTCGATTCCGGCCACCGGCAATCCTGACTGAAGGTTTTTCAGAGATGTCATACTATCAGCCCTAGAATATTCCTTTCCAACTATCCAAACACCCAATTAGTTACCCATGAAGAGGGGCACATCAGATAAAACAAGTTTGCACCCTATAACAGGGATTCCTACGAAAACTTATTATTATTAATGCAGCGAGCTAGCGACCGAAGTGGCAGTTCGCTTCATTTGTGCGATGGTCGCCTATAGGGTGCATTCACGTATTGCGCATGGTGGCCACATTGGAGGTCACAATGGCATGTGATTGGTAGTTCATTGTTACTATGTTTCAGCTGGCGTTTGATGCAAATTCAACTGGTCTCTAACTTTGGTTTGCTATTATTACTTAAAATCAACATAAACAAACTCTTTTGTCTCGATTACTCTTTTAATCGTTCACAAAGGCATACAATAATCATTTTCGTACACTTTATCGGGGGATATACGTGTTCAAACTTGTCATATTTCCCCGTAAACAATATTATTCGTTTTCTATTGACAGCTAAATGAAACTTGAAATAGTACTATAGGTAGCCTCCAATATGGCCGATGTGACGTCTCGTGAATACTCCCTATTCGCGCTGATTTACCCTTTTGATTGGTCCCGTAATTATGTTCGTCCGCCTCCTTCATGTGCATGAAAACGAGGTTATTCCATCACACTTGTGGGGTTGTTGTTGATACATATAATAAACACTACAATGAACGCTTGGTGGTGTTCAGGTGGGCTGAACTCCAACATATGTGCTGTGTAAACAAGGCGACATTTCACTTGTCGGTAACCAAACATGGTTTTATGTCTATCCTTGCGTACATAGGCCTTCGTTTTACACGCGTAGCTTACTGTGCGACCAACTGTGCACGGGTATCAGTCCTTCGTCCATGATTTAAAACATGCTGTGCTTTAACCAGTCTTTTCATTTCTCTGTTGTTTCAATTACTTCTTCCATTTGTTGGGTTTGATATAATACTGCTCTAAAAAAAAACCTATGCAGCCCCGGAGGCAACAAAATGAGCTAATGCACAAGCGATGTTTAGCTGTCAATAAAAGAATATTTGAATTAATTAAAAGTGATATTTTTGGGAGAAACAGAAACACTCTCGAGGGTGGAATTGTTGTGAAATCCTGAAATTGAAAAACAAACTCCGACTGGGAATCGGCCAGTAAGAGACCTGGGCCCGGATTCACAAGAGGTCCTAAGTCTTTTTCTGGTCTTAACTCGAAGACCGACCTAACTTTGGACCTCCCGTAAAACCAGACCCAGGTCACGTGAAGAAGTTACTAATTCTTGGGAGCAACAAGGACACAATGAACATTCCAATAGTCTATTCTCGGATAGGCACTTTCCTGGATTCACAAAAGGTTCAAAGTTAGGCCGGTCTTAGAGATAAGACCAAAAAAATACCTAGGACCCCTTGTGAATCCGGGCCCTGAGTTCGATTCCCAGTCGGGGTTGGTTTTTTAATTTCTGGATTTTACAATATTTAAATCGTTGAGTTTTTCTTGAGCCGAACATTACACATGGAGTGTGCAGCTTAACAGCGCGATCTATTGACAGTTTTAGTACCGTATTACTTGCCAACATAATTTTTCGCGACTGGGTTTTCGTTATAGTCCGTATCATTGATTTATCTGTTTTACGTATTACAATATTAGTATGTCTTGACTATTGGTTAATTCCTCCTCGTCTGAGTTAAATTAAAATACTAACCGTCTTAAAATATGCTAACTACCCTTCGTTCATAATTCTACAGTAATAATAATAGTGTGCATGTATGTTTACGAGGTACTGTTACTCATTGTCATAACCCAATCTTCTTCTAGAAAGTAGTATTTCCTTCTGTGTAGCAGCAAAGATTACTAGTAATCTTTGGTAGCAGCTAGATTATTATTACGCCCCACATCTTAGTCGGCAGAAAGTTCACATAAGTGCTTTATTTGAACTTGCCGACTAAGATGAGGGGCGAGACTCTCAAAGCCAGATGTGTTTTCTTAAAAACCGGTGTAGAAAAGATGGAGAATGCGGTTCTTTTTTACTCCCCAAAGTTTCGCAATCATTCCTAACATTCTGAGCAAAGGCTGGAATCGAAACTCGTAGATTTCATGTCAATACCGTTTTACTTCTCGACGTGAGAGTTTCTAGATATCTTTAAATCCTTTTACTTTCTTCACTGTTTTTTGCATATTTTAATCGTTGTACATTTACTTGGCTTCCATTTATGTCCCACGTGGTCACTTGTGCAATCATGATTATTTTAAACATAATAATGTATGTTAGTTTAAAATAATTCAATTTGCTATTGATTTTTACTTTAGTTTATCGAAAGAAGCGATGTGATCGATTTAAATATTTGCACAGTTTTCCTTTGATCTTGACTTTGATGAGTGTATTTGCGTTTGGTTCCAGCTACATTTCCACTGCTGTTGTTGAGTTGACAGGGGTTTATTTATTGCCCACGTTTTATTATTTTATTCCTGTCGATAGTTTATTTTCCAGGTCATTTAGTTTTTATTACAGTGTGGAACAGTAAATTGGTGTAAATTTAGTACTTGGGCACTAGATCAGCTTGTAATGGCTAACTGAATATTGGTATTATCGTGGCAATAAAAACTAAATAATGCAGTTGATGTTATCATTTCAACACCGTCTCCAGCATTCTATATTATCGCATTAACTGGTACATTATATTCGGTGCCAGACTGTTTTGTTTGGAGGTGTTTTTGTGGTTCTGATATATTTTGTGCTCCTTCGTTTCTTGTTTTGCTGGCTATGATGATAATCTATTTACATCCAGGAAGCAATTTATATATTTGCGTTTATCATCAGCAATCACGTACAGTACCAATTACTTTGTGCAAGGAGTACTATCTAGCAATCAAATAACAAAGCAAATAGAACATAACCGAAATACAAAACACATAATAGGGATGCACTTTGTGATGATAATCAAATGGTGGTGAATATTTAGTAAGTGGTAGTATTACTGTAGTAGAAATGATATCTGTGTAGGTGTAATACAAAACAAACAAGTAAAACCTATTACATAAACATACTGTTTTTCACCCAAACAACATTGAATTTTGAATTGAATTTTGAATATTGTCAAATTTTACAATACTTTGATCAGATAGTGTGGAAAGTGGGAAAGCTCATCTCCAGAAATCAGTTATGTCTCTTGCAATACACATACAACGGTAGACGTAGACCACAATTTGAATGAGGTAAGTGTTGAGCTGTTTGGAACCAACCCACAAATTGAAATCATTATGGCTAGATATTTGCTTTTATTGTTAAAATATTTTCATGTTTGCGAATTAATGCTACTGGTAGGTTTTACACACATAGGTATGTTTCTAATTTTCAGTAAATACAGATCATAATAACTGACATCTTTAGCCTTATTGTACAGGGAATAATATAAATAATTATATTTTCCATTAACTTGATACAAATTATTTCCAGTAAGTTCAAAATATTATGTAATCATTTTGTTTTAACTTGACGTTTTTACAGATGTATTTATAAATTTAAATTAATGCTGATTTTTCAAAATTATTTCAAAATTAGTTGTTATATAATCCTAAATAATCACATATCTAACCATATGTGTTAACCCAATAAATTACAATGTGATTGTCGGTTCCTCTTTATGTGGTATCGAGTGTATATGTTCACCAAGTGTGTCCTATCGGCTACAAGCATGGCGACGACGTCACAGCCCCGACAGCAGCGCGTCGTGTAATATTAATTAAATTGTCGTACGATATTTCAATAACGGAATGTTGTGTTTCACCCGCGTACACAGAGCGATGCTTTGAGCTTCCCACGTCGGGTCAGAGGGCAACCGGCCCTGTGTTCACCCAAGCGAGGCTTCCGTCTGCCCCTTATTCGCATTTCGTATCGTGAATTTTTTCCGTCACAAATCGAGATCAAACGGTTTTGATATTCGCATTATACAAATCCATAATATATGAACGCAAGAATAAGCCGGCTTTGCGTTCCGGGAAAGGGAAATTGATGAGCACACTCGAATAACACAGTTAGTGGCCATGGGGTCCTAAGTATAGGAGCGGGGTCCGTGTGTGTATAAATAGATCAAACGTTCCTTTCAACTCACGGAACAAAATGGTTCCAAACTCTTTTCTAACGATGAGAGATGGGAGTATTTTTCTCTAGGATTTCCTTGTCTGCAAGTATTCTCCACGGAGCTCTGCAAGGAATTAATAAAGTAACGCCGTTTGTCGTGTGCGGTAATACCGATGCTTGGGCGTGGGGTCGTCTTTGTCTTGTGCGTACACGTGCGTGGCAACACGCAAGATCAATAGTCCTAGTGAGACACCGCCTTCTCTGGGTTCTAATCCCGCTACATGACCAGCAGGAACGTACAACGAATTTTTTTGTCGAAGTCGAAGAGAAGATTGCGAATTGAATTATACCTGTCTTCCTTCAAATGGGTGCGAATAATCTTCACTGTTAACGCGCCCTAAATCCATAATCAAATCTAATCTAATCTTCTTTCAAACGTTTACAAAGCAAGTATAACCCTTTGTTCTACCGCTGCACTCTAGCTAGAGTGTACATTCACCGAGATTCCTGGACATCTGTCATCTACCGGCATCAATTCAATTATTTGCTGAAAGTCATAGCTTTAGGGGCTGGTACGCTACACTAGTGAGTGATGTATACAGGGGGGCTGGACCTCCCCAAAATTCTACAACTAATGTATGATAACATTCATAAACTTAATTTTTTTAAAGATATGTTTTTATTTATGAAGTCGGAAATCGTATTTGGTGCTTTCTTACATAATGCAATGAAACTAAGCACCAATGATATCCATAACAAATCCGATATTATTATCTCCGTCAGTAGATAACTGACTCCTCTAAAACCGCTTAGACCCACATAAAAAAAGTTGTTTTTATTTCCTTCAACGCCGTTGAGAGGGGCCTTCCCCCCCCCCCCCCACACACCTCTCCTGGCATCGAGCGTGGAGCCGGTTTCCTGACTGTATTTGCCTCGTGCTAATTCCCTCCGTTCCCAAATATATTCCCAGCATACACCACAACACTGCACGCAGAAAGTCTCGCGGCTCTCACCCCCACTCTCACTTCCGCGCTCTCTAGTGGATTAGGAATAATGATTTTTGTTATTATATTACAGTTAAAATTGTTTTCAATAAAACTCATTACTAATTCATTTGTCGTATTAAAACAATCTAGAATTAACAAATGGGACGTAATAGGCTGACAAGTAGCCATCAGCAACATTGATTATACTTGACAATAAACGCATTCAACAACTGACAGCTGCACTCATCCTTGCTATAATTTGTATTCAGTCTGGCAGAATGCATCGAGCCAGTCAGTCTATGTTGGCTGTCTATGCACATGCTGTGTAAATGTTCCGCCTGGGGATGTCGAGGCTGCTTGCGTACCTCGCGTACCTCGCGTACCTCAGGCAAGCACGTCCCCCGCAATACGAGGGAGCGAGTGATGACAGACCACGTCGTGTTTCCATCAACACAAGCGGACTTTTTAATCTGACACCTCATTGCCGTTGCGCTTAGTTACAACAGTTATTATTCAAATACGCGAGTGTCAACCCTGTTTACAGAGTCCGAGATACAATTTGCCAACTTTACACCAACCGAGTTCCATTGCACACGTGTGTACTGGCATCGCCAGAATTGCCACATCAACAGAATTGTCTGTCTGTCTGTCTGTCTGTCTGTCTGTCTGTCTGTCTGTCTGTCTGTCTGTCTGTCTGTCTGTCTGTCTGTCTGTCTGTCTGTCTGTCTGTCCGTCTGTCTATTACACAAGATAAAACATAACATGAGTAGGAGCTGTTGTAATGAACTCTACTGTTAACCTTTATTCTTCATCATTTGTAAATGTTAATCAGTTAATCACCAATCAGAAGCTTTAAAAGAAAGTTTTTACTTGTCACGAAAACACATCGTATAGTTAATTTTACTGAATGACCATAATTTTGGCCGATTTTAATATCTTCTACGTAACAAGAATGTGAATATATTTATGTCCGTATTGTGTATTTGAAAGGGGTTGGTGGTAATATACGTGATCTGCATACAACTTTAGCTAGAACATATATAAGAGTTAATATATGACACCTTGGCGATAAAAACAACGAAATACATATTTTGACTTGTGTTAATGCGCGAAATTACGTGGCAATTTATATTTTCAGTTGCTTGTTTGTTAACTTTTTTTTATACATGGTCACTAAATCGTTGTAATTTCGTCTGCGTGTTTGACTTTTACTGTTGTATTCCTGGCAACGGGGGAAACCGGCTGTGACTCGTGTTGGGAATACAGGATTCTTCTCTGGGTCGGGACTACAGCAGAGCGCAGCCGCAGCTTTGAGGTCCGTACTGCAATCAATGTAATTTCCTTACATTAACACGCAGAAGAGTACGGTTACGGTTTTACGTGGGTTGGGGTTGGGGCTGATTTTATCATGAGTTCTGCTCTTTTAATGAAAAAAGTATCTAATAACGAAAATCCAATTTGAATACATAGTGGGAGGATGAAAAATTGCCTTCATAAGTTGAACCGCGAACTCCACGTTTAATTTGCATGGTGGTTGCCGGCTGGGTTGCAACCCTAGTTATCTGTGTGAGGTGTTGCTACAGTGTTGGCACTCACTTGTGGTCACACCCCCGCTCAGCTGCACTGCAAGTGGGCTTGTGCGCCATGGTTTGTGTATTATGGTAGATGATAGTTATATTTGGGCTTAACGTCACATGCTGGAAACGAACCTAATCGAGACGATGAGTGGGTGAGAAATATGATGATAAAACTCACACGACATCCATGCCCATGTCAGGTCTCGAACCTGAAACATTTTACCCGCCCAGTTAGTCATATTCTTATGTCAATAATGCGTGAATGGCAATTTGCACCGTATATAAAAATATATATTTCAATTTCTAATCACTGTCAGGGTTGGACTGATTAGTTTATTATTTAATTATAGCAAAAAGCTGTATTAAACAATGCGTTAAAATACTTGCTGGGCATGTATTGGAATAATGAAATGTTGTTTCTCGTGTAAAGAGAAAATACAGTTTGTAACTAGAATGACAACCAAACTCAATATGGTTTACCATCCCTTGTGTGTGGACAGTGTGAGCACAGATAACTAATCATACACTTCGTGGTTTGGTATTATAGTTGGCTTATTTCCGTAGGCCATAATTATTTGTACAGTGATCGAGTTGACAAGTCACGTATTAGGGATTCAGTTGATGATGATGAAATACTCTGTTTGTGTATTGGCTTGTCATCAAAATTACGGCACATGTTATCCAAAACTGCGTTCTAGGCTTCTGTCTTACCATTCTCTAATTATCTTGTCAATGATTTAGCTCTAAGATCATGGAAACGCTGTGCGCACGTCAAGCAGTCTTTATCAGAGACAGGTTATTGTGATGATGCCACCTGGTACCCTCATACTGGGAACAAATGATCCTCGTGTCACATTTCCGGTCCAGCACTAGCCACGCGCTGTCTTCCGGTCTCACTAGAAGCTTTCTGGCTTCAGCGGCCAATCTGTTAATTCAATTTTAACCTCGTTCCGACTTTTCCGCCCAAAAATAAAACAACCTATTGGAATACGCCTGTCGATATTGCTTCTTCAGCTGTATTGGGATGATTGTGATCCATTGAGAAACGAGTACTTTCCTTTGTTCCCCGTTTGTTGGGCGTTGGGGGGGGGGGGGGGGGGGGTGATCTCCGAGTAGAGGAACGGACGATAAGCCAGTGAAGCAAACAATGGGAGATTTGAGGGTTAGATTCTTACGAACATTTCAAAGTCAGTCTTCGTCGTGGTCGGGCAGAAGACGAACGCAAGCTCGTCTAAAGAGGAACCTACATTGTGTACATTTGCAAAATGAAAGTGGCATTATATTAATTGTAACATTATTTAGCGTCCAACTATCAATCAATCTAAATACCTACTAAGATGTTGTGACTTTTTTAAGTATGTTATTTAGAAGTAAAGTTATTGATACGAGATTGTGATGACACGCCAAATGTGTATATGTATTATCATATCACTCACGTTTCCTATACACGTATGCATCGTGCCAGAACAACGGATACCTTCTGTTATGACAGTTGCCATATTACGTCATGTAGACCACGTTCAATTCCAACATCTTTGGGTCTAATTTTTATTTTGTAGATCCATCGTATAATGTCACTAATTAGAGTTTATGTTTTACCTCCGTTGAGTGGCAACTTCGTTTTGGATTCCTTGCACAGCTTGTTCTATGGTGTGTGTGTTTCTTTGTCTAGGAAATGTATGGGCGAGATTATATGTACTGTAATGTGCACTTATATCCTTAATTTGTGTATCCTTATCGGTGTGTGTATTACAAACATAAAGAAAAATGTGTTGAAAAAGGCTGTGTCATTTAATAATTATTAGAATATGCTAGGATTCGGTATATCATCGACATATTCACAGCATATAACATACTTATCTGCAGACTATGACTTAATTAACGGTCGTTCATCATATTATATTAGCATCAAAAGTGTTTCAGTATTGTAGAGTAAACGTAGTTTTTGACGTAGATTCAAGTCAAGTTTTTGAGTCATGATAAGTTACTCTGAGGTTTAAACTAGGTGCATGGCTGCGTCACTGATGGTTTAGTTGTTGCAAAGTCTAGCTCAGATTTAATTCGAGCTTCCAACTTATCTTAGAGGAGCTTGCGTTGTTTTTTGTGTTCGTGGGGACATTTGACAGATGCGAGGCTTTGCGTGTAGCTCTCGTTTAAACGGGCAAAAAGTTGACATGTAAGTTTGCCGTGGATTAGGCCTACGCGCACGGACAGGTTGGACGGGGTTTTTGTAACAAAATAATACTTTATAAAATTGCGTCTTTTAAAAACCAATACAGGATTAACAAATATTTACATGGGAAAAATATCCCCACATCTTATACACAAAATTTAAAGGGAATCAAATAATAAGTCAATTTCGTTATTTATATTAATTCAAGTGAAACAATAATATTACACTGTTAACACTAATTTATTATGAAATACACAAATATTACACAAATATTAAGTGATAGTTATTTATTGGCAGTTTGACTTTGAATGGTGGCCTTGGCCCTTGAGTTCTTTGTATTGTTCTTTGTTTATTTAGTTTTTATCGTATAGTTCGTAAGTTTTGATCGTTTGTTTAGTTTTTAATCATAGTTAAATGCACTTTCACACGCTTTATAGTTCGTAATTCTTAGTTCGTAAATTTTTGTTTATAAGTTCTTGGTTCTTTATTCGTAAATTCTTTGTTTATAAGTTTTATAGTTTTAAAGCATGATCGGTACGTTACGGTTTGTTGTAGTTCTATTACAACAGGGAAGGCTTTAAGGTTTTTTAAATAAATTTAAATCACAAATTTAAACACACGTAATACGATATTTTTATTTTTATATTAAATATATATTGAAATCGACTATAACAATACAATTTTTAATTTGAACTATTTATCTCTAACGTACCGTTTATACAGTTGCAACAACGAATTGAAACATAAAATTGAGCTGCAAAATAAGAAAGAAGCGAGTGGGGGACACATTGCTGTTCTTCCGTGCAATATGGACTGTTCTGTGAAGCACTCTAGTCTGGGCCTGGTCCACCACACACACACGCACGCACATACGTATACACACGCACGCATACACGCACGACGCACGCATGCCCTGGTCCTGTCACCACCGGAAGGAACCCTCTCAATATTCCCGTCGTACCGATCGACTTCCTATTGAGTTTCGTCTCTCGACCGAGAGGGGCGCTCGGCTCGCCCTGAGAAATAACGCCGTCGTCTTCACGGGAACTCACATGAATCAACATTTCTACCAAGAAATCGCCTTCTGTTCTGTCGGCTCCGGTTGCTATGCCAGCGCTCCTGCGGCGTCCCGTGGAAACATGTTATTGTTGGTTCTACTCCACTTGGACACATCTATGCTGTGTCCATCTGAATTGGATTCCGCGAATACTGATATACTGTGGTCATAGTCCCAGCCCCTATTCCTGAAAGTTGTCACTTGGTGACATAACTCGACCTAAGTGACATGCACGTATAAGTAACTAAGTAAATACAACGTTAAGTTAGGTTATGTTTAGAGATCTACCCGTGTTAAGCCGGATTCACGACATTGCGTTGTCCTGCGGAACGGTGCGCGACGGAGGTTTTGGGCCAATCAGGAGCGACCTGGGTGCACTTAGGTCGCTCCTGATTGGCCCAAAACCTCCGTCGCGCACCGTCCCGCAGAACAACGCAATGTCATGAATCCAGCTTTAAACGAGGATATCACTTAAAAGTGAAATATGTCATTAAGTGACAACTTTCAGGAATAGTGGCCCAGGTCCCGTACCGACCTCACATGCTTACGTTCTGCACCCTGCACGCTGTTTTAACGAAAATCAACCGATTCCTGGCGTTCTGGACCACATTCGTAAAGGTAGCGCAGAAGAGTGCACAAGTCGCGGGTGTCGAACTGGCGACCTCCTAATAAGAGTCTCGCACGTTACCGCTGGGCCGCGTGTGTTCTCACTGATATGAACAACGAACAACTTGGCCAGTGTTGATGATAACGGGCGAAGTAATGATACCCTAAGGACTTTATAATTACTCAGTAATTACCGTGATACCGACTCAACACCCGTGGGGTATATTACGATTATAAGATTGTTGCGATTACGTCAAGGTTATCTTCCCCTCCAAGTATCATAAAGACAACATGAGAAGATAAAGGAGCAAAACTTCACTTTGGAAAGAGAAGTATTCTTTACTTATAGAATAAAATAAGATATAAAAGTGAATAGCCAATGGAAATTTAAAAAACACAAAGTATGTGAATTCATTATCTTTTTTTTACTGCAAATGGGAATGAAGGAAGAACAAACGAAAACTACAATAAGAACTAACAGAGAAGACTGAAAAGAGGATAACAAGTTCTAAAGTAGTTGATCAAGCTCCACTTTGCGCGGCTCGGAGCTCCAGCACCGCCAACTATGTTGAGGAGTTCGACGAGCCTCTGTTAAGGGTCTTGGCGTACTTGATCAACTTTCAAGCAGGTCGAATACTTAAGATGTCTGTGGACCTTAATTGGGTTCGCGTGTTGCGGTTGTGGTTGTGGTTTGCTTCTGCATGGTGTGATGTGATGTTGTGTCAGCTCAACCTGACTGATTGATGCTACGAGGCTCATCTCGACAACGATATCTTACACAGGTCAATGTCCCTGACGGAAAGACGTGGCAGTCTTTATTACTCCATTCCACGTTCAAATCCTGATTCTGGTTTGGGTACGAATCTTATGTACCGTGTAATTCCAACTCCCATCCACATATTTTACACACTATCTATCAAGTATTTAATTCACAAGTTGCTTTACTGTAAGAAAATAGTGTGATTTTATTTCCAAAGTACTTTCTAAAACTACAAATAAATAAAAGTGTATTTATTGTACCCACAAATCCGTTGACTTATCGCTTCCTCATTAACATTGTTCTGAAACTGCGACGTGTTTGTTAAATTTCACGCAGTTATACTGTGATTGTGTTTTATATTTTTAAAGATTCTGTATTACACATGAATTCGGTGTTTAATTGAAACGAACACATGGATTTCTTGCGTGGTTGAACTCGGGGAGGGGTTGTTTACGGTTTCGCTGAGACTACATTTCTTTGCTCAAAAAGACTCCCACCATCTTTCTGTCTCCTGATTAGCGTCGTGGAGTGGCTATTTGTGACCCCAGTAAACGCAAACAACGTGGTTACCATATAAAGGACCCGCGGGTATCTGTTGTGCTGTTCCCTCGCAGATATCCGCCCAACCGCGACGCCACCCGCGTAACAAGCCGAAATATATCGGGGAAACATTTCCCGAGATAAGACTGGCGACGACCGGGCGGGTGAATTATTAGCGTCCTGGAAGTGGACTGGCTGCAGGTCTCAGATAATGAAGACAAGCTGAAGTAAATAGAACGAAGAGGCGATGATTTTCGTTTTTCTTTTTTTTAATTAGGAAATGCGATAGCCCAAGCGTGTTAAATAAATTCTCATCAGTCGGTATTGCGTCTTGAAAATATTTTATGATGAGCTAGAATCTTTTGTAATTATTTCATTGTTTGCACTAGACGCGATTTTATTCTCATTTTTAAGTCTGCGCCAAACGATTCTTTTTAAGTAATTATGTACATGATTGGACTAAAGGATTAGTACATACCTTTTCTTATGGAAATGTTTGCTAATTAATTATGATTACTTATTGCCGCATTTCAAATTATATCGAATATTGCTTCTGGTTTGGCCATCTATGGTTGACTGTATTATAGGTCGTTGACTGAAACACACTGCCATCCGAAGTCATTGCTGGCTAGAATTTACTGGCAAGTGGTAGTCATGCTGCGCTCACTGGCCCTTTTGTGATAATCGGCGAAACATCAGCAAGTCGTACGGATTATGGTTTAAAAATAGACGGAGTTAAGGGAATAGAGATTACACACTTTTCAGTCGATGCAAGAGCATTGGTGATAATATGGTCTCAAGGGAGTAGAGATTTACCAACGACGATTTATCAACGATGGATCAAATAGTCGTTCAAACCTCACTTATGAAAACCAATAAAACACTACCAACTTGAGTCAAAACAGAAACTTGATTGAGTCAAGACAACCCCTGGACTTTGACATACTCACAAAGGGAAGCAAAACCGATAAAGGGGAAAAAAACGTGAACAAACAAATTCATGTTATACGTTTGTTTCAAATGTGCATTCGTGATATGTCAATACGTTTTACATGACTTTTAACTCCGGTTAGCCACCTTGCTCAAAGAAACACCAAAAAATATTGTAAAATAGAAACTTATATTTCATACTAGAGACAGTGCATTTATGTCTATCAGTATTACTATGTATCAAAAGTGATTTTCATTTCTAAAATTGACATTTTGCTAACTTTTTGATTTGGTTTATGAAATGTGTAATACATATAGTAACATTGTTTGTAAATAAATTCTTTCTAGTATGCCTACTGTTCTTCTCGTCATAGCTCGTGTGTTCGGTGGGCTATATAAACACATATGAAACTTTACCCGTTGACTTTATGAACCCAACTATACAAACACAACAAACGCAATCACTCATTAAGAGTGTTCCTATGGAAGTGTTGCTTCGTTCAGTTAGTGAAGCCGATTCCGAGAAATGGCCACACTTTAATTAATTACCCTGGGGTAACAACGTAATTAACTAGCGGACACATCTCTCTGGCGAACAGTCCCATGAAAAACATTGCCGCGCCTGGGGAGTAACGGAGACCAATTACAATCAATGTTGATGAGTAGGACTCAAGTAATGGCTTTCTTTTACGATCACATTTACACACATCTCTAATTGAGATACTTGGACAACTTTATGTGAAGTGCATCACTACAAGACAAGAACATATAGCAACGATAGTGGTGTCGGCTCCAAAGCACAACTTTTATTATTATGATGATATTTTTATTTTATTATTTTTATTTCGTGTTTGAGGAATATGGATTTATCTTCGCTATACTACTTCGATACTTCGATTGTCTACTTCTGTGAAAGCATTTGAAAACAATCTGCCCGAAAATAAAATCTGAAGTCTACAGATTTATTGGCATGCTTGTCTTAATGAGAATTGAGATATGTTTGCTTATTGAATATCGTTTCGTATTTGATTGAGTATCGTATTTTATTATCGTACATTATGTTCTGTTTTCAAGTCTTTTTTTACAATAGTTACATCACAGATAATACGTGTGACGTTACACATTGCTACAGTTCGTCTTTCTGATTGCCGATGCTGTTCAGTTACAAACACGATTGACGACACATACATACGAAGATATAAAAACCATTCCCACCCTTTAAAGTCGATCGATGATAACTGCACATGTAATATAAATCATTCAAATTGTATGTACTGCAAGTTAAGATTAAGCTTGTGAATATTGTAGAAAAAAATATGCACCTACCGCTATAAGTTTTTTATTTGTTGAGTGTTGAAATGCGTTGGAATTCCCTATGTTATACATTGTAAGTGAACAAAAACCTACACTTTCAATCGTATAACTTTGCGAAGCACCTTCAAAAAGTAATATATTGTAACAAATTTTCATCCTAAATGTAGATAACTTCATGACTTACATGAATACGTTTGAAAAAGATGATCGAACGCAATCCGTTTTCGAGATATTTGCGCTGGTGTGTCAATTTTACCTCAAATCTACTCAAATCAGAAACTATAAATATACTTTATTAATAAAAAAAAATATATAATTTCAAGAAGTTCAGTATAAAATGTTGCTCACATGTAATAATTCTTGAAATTCATAATTTAGAATAAAAAAAAGTATTTTTTCATGTCCATTTAATTTGAATAGTTTAGTTGTTGTATTGAATGGGTAGTTCACTTCATCGATCGACTTTAACACACGATGTCATAAAGTCTTTATAACATAATATCATACACGCATTCTTTCAATTCTGATCGTCATTATTCACAGTTGTGAGTCCTGAGAAATATAAACCAATTTTTTTTTTTAGTTTTGATACAATAACATACCGCGCACTCTTTTAATAATATTCATAATGTTTCTTATATTCCAAGCTTCAAGGTCTTCCTTGTCTTCGGGTTCTGTTTAGGCCCCCTACAATGCACCCCGCATTGTTTCCACCCTGCCTCGCACACTGTGCAGTGTTTTGTCCTCCTGGGCTCGATGCAGAATACTCGATCTCACACCCACACACACGTGACACCTACTTGTGCTGTGATAACACTCTTCTCTAATGGATCCAGACGAACGTACCTCCGCGGGGATTTATGGATTGAAGCGGCAGAGCCGTGAACGCCTCGGATGGATCGATTGTGTAGCACTAAGTAGCACCAACACTTGTATGTTGTATTAGTAGATCTCGCGGCCGTGAGTGGAAATACTTGTACACGATTTCTTTATTCGGTTGAGTTTCGTTCGCATTAGGGGGTGAAATACTCCGGATCTGGATGTGATGGGAAAGCTACGCTTCGCGCGCAAGATAAATACACATGAGCCTAAAAATACAAGACTGTTTTTATACCTAGGTCGTTTCGTTATGTCACTTCACACTTGACACGCGTTTAAGAAATAATGTTTGTGTCTCGACGGTTGGGTGGGAGTTCTCTTGTGGTGATGGGTACAGACGGGAAGGACAGCACGTTTAACGGTGTTCATATTCCTTTTACCATCTAGATATATTTCAAATACAGTACCTGCTTTGTGCATTCCTTGACCACGAAGTGTTATATAGTGTAATTAGTTATGTGTGCTTGTAACGTGATTATTGCAAACGGGAGGATGTTAGATCTAAATAACATGTTGTATAATTTTAAAATAAACAGGCTTAATGATGATCTTGATCAACCACATTAGCTAAATAATGTTTTTAAGAGACTGTCACAGCCACATACGCACAATGATGACCCAAATTTAGTATGTACACATATTTATTACAAAATATTTTAAGTCGACCCAGATAATAAGACAACATTATATCTTTGCAATGCAACCCTCACGCACACCGGCAGTGATGCTCGCTTTTCAGCGGTATATTGCAATACTAAGTACATAATGACGGGATGTATGGTACATAATATGTTCTATTTATATATACATGTCCATTCATAATGCAATTAATTATTTTTGTTGTTTTCTCTTGATAATTACGAATAAGATATATATGTAAATAACCTAAGTAAATACACACTATGCTGGGTCCGTCACGACTCCAACACTCCCAGGGCAGATCTAGAAGCTGACGTTGAACACCGCCCACCCTGGTATTTCTTCGGGCAAACATGTTTTTGCCCAGACCTCGAAGTTTCGCATCCAGACTACGGGCGACTTTATCGAACTTTCATCCGACGAGAGAGAGAGAGAGAGAGATAAATATATGGACCGCGTGTGTAAGAGAGAGAGGGAGCGTCCGCTGGGAGACTCTTGCGCTGAATCATAAGTAGCGGGCCTCTTTTACCAATGAAATGCTTCCGTATTCGGATCAGGGACGCCGACAATCACTGGGAAAAAGTGAAAATGACGGGAAAACTAATGCAACTAAATTCGGCTGTGGAGAATCCTCTACAACGTCCGACGAGTGAGAGCTAGCAATACCTCTGTCTCTCTCTGGCTCGTACCATTCGTTGCCAAGATACCGGGAATTAAGACACTAGTTTAGAGAACAATTCAAATAAATATTATTGATTGTTTGATTCTACGTATAAGGCTGTATCTTTAAAATGAACATATACAGTGTACTTTCATTACGTGCATGTACTACACATGTCATTACACAAATGTTCTGACTCTCAAAAAACAGTTATATGATTTTGGTATAAAGACAATATAACGTTATTGTTTTTCAATAACGTTTTAGTAATAAATGTATATTTGCGTCCGTTATTTACTTATATAGACAGGGCACAATTCCCATAAACATGTCTCATTTGGTTTATACGGACATTGCTCATTTCACTGTCAGTAGTCTTTGAAAATAACTTTTATACGACTGACATAGAACTTAATGTATTGAACAACTGCAATAAAGCCAACGACATGTTTGTAAAATGGCCAATGAACTAGTTTTGCCGAAGCAGTAGTTAATACCGATTACCGATAATTGTGACGGACATAAGTCTTGACTTGACTCAACCCCGATGGGAATGCGCTACTTGGCCTATATGACAATATGAGGCTAGTGCCGCTGCCGTCTAAATACGCGGATAGATAACTATGACAATGTGAGGCTAGTGCCGCTGCCGTCTAAATACGCGGATAGATAACTATGACAATATGAGGCTAGTGCCGCTGCCGTCTAAATACGCGGATAGATAACTATGACAAATAAAGAACTCATTGAAAGGGCAAAAATGAGATTAAAGAATTACGAGAATGTTTAATGAATGAATTTGTTTTAAACGTAATACTTGTTTAATCCTTCTTTAGGAATATTTTTAGATCTTGTTAATACCTAGGTCCGGATTATTCCAAAAAAATGTATTGTTTATAATTTTAAAGATACCTACAAAACACCTTAAATTCTCTCGCTTGTTAAGCTATGGATGTTGAGTACTTTTAAAGAATATAATTGTGAGGAAATAGATATAAGCCCAATGGTTCACTATAGAGTACGCAAACAGGTAATTCAGGCTGTGGGTTCGCTAGGTACGACATAATGAAATGACATACGAATAATAGAAAAGGATAGAAAGCTATAATAATCGGTTGAAAACACGCTATGACGAATGACGATCCAGATGGTAGAGCCAAAAACATGCACTATTTTCGTTGTGTGTGGCTCAGTGGTCATGTGAGTTTTTGCCTCATTCCAATGCAGAAGGTAGACCTAGGCCTATAGCTGGTTAGATTCTCGGTTAGAGCTTTTTTTACTTCCGAAATTTAATTAAATTTGTCTGTATATCGTAACAAATAATATGTACATGGTGACTTTGGAGCCGCCGTAACAACGAATAACATAATCAATGGTATAAGGTCCTTCATTGAAATGAGTTTTGTAACTGAGTGGATAGACAGGAAATGAAAATGTAGATTACTATTTTGTACACATTAGGCCCTACTATTCTCTTATTTTAATTAAAGTAATATTGTTCACAAAATTAATCACATTTAAAACATGAAAACGAAAATTAGGTAGTTGATGATAATTCAAAGTAGATCATCTCTATTCGCATTATTTCCTCTGAAACATGACAGAATTAATTTATGTTCATATCTGAATCATCTATTTAAAACCTCGACAGATATGTATTTACTCGCCATTGTACATAAATTCTTTAGTTTTTGACATTTCTATTTCTCTGACAAAAACACTTCACAATTAAATTCTCTCGTTTTAAAAGTAAAATAATATCGCGGACGTAAATCACGACCCGCGATTTTAATTTGTGTCTGCGCGAGTTCGTCCCGCGGGTTTTGTCATCATTCAGGTCACAGTAAACTTAGCCGCCGTCCTGACAAAGCTCGTCTCTTGAAAAAATAATAATAGTAATGAAACTCAGTCTCCGACCAAACCCGGCACAGACATTTATTACGACACTCGGCAAAGACTCTATTAATCTTGTTAATTAGTTTCCACGGATGAGCCACACGTTGGGTCCGTTTAGGAAAACTGATTGAAAAACTGCTGAGGAGAATGAAGACAAACCGTCCCCGGATTTATTTCTTTTAGTGAGACAGCGACAGCGACCCTTGTTCCCGTCTGTCTGGGCAATCGTAGAAGGACGCGTTGCACTTTTTGTGTGTCCAGCTGTACATGTTCATTTGTTCTACTGTGTGGTCAGCGATGTTGCCAATCAGAGGATTTGCTTACCGGTTCGAATCCCGGCTAGGAAACGGTCTCCCGCCCCCCCCCCCCCCCCCCCCCCCCCCGCGTACAGTGATGAAGTTGATATTTCTTTTTGAAGCTGTTTGTATTACAAATTGGTACCTACTACCAATTAGTTATTAATTACATATATAGTCAGCACACCATTGTTGTTAGTTATTACGTGGAATGTGGAATGTAAAATGTAACAACAAAGGAATACACCGAGTATTGTATTCCTAGCAACTTTTTATTTCATTGTTCATTTTAAACTAATTTGTTTCATGTTAAATAAACGTGGTTATGTATACCTACATAGTTTTGTAAAATGCTCTCAGGTGTTTGTTATTCTGTGGCAAAATCGTACACAAACACAGGCAACCGCACGAGTAACAACAAAAGGTGAACTATCAGCTTAATATACCCCCTGGCTAATCAATTCATTCTCGACAAAATGAGAATAACGTGAGTAAATAATGCGTTGAAACCCAAGCAATGTTTTCGATGTTGGCTGCCTGGCTGGCCTGTTTGTGTTGTGACGCTTTGGCTTGCGGTGTTCATTGATTATTGGCCACGATTGTGTGGCAGACAGCAGCGTTAATGTGGGTAAGGGGGGGGGGGGGGCATTCATTTCACTAGATCAAGTTACGGGTAAGGATGTGGTACAGTGGTGGGTGCCCTTTTCACTTTCCGTCCAATCACTTTTATCTACATTCACATGACTGTATAAGACACAGTATTATGTTATAATGCTACGGAGACAGTGTACAGCATTTCACTCTGGGTTATAATAAAAACAGCGGAAACAGCCAGTAAAGCTAGATATTCTAACTAGAACGCTGATATACTTTCATATGTGTATCTATACAAGGAACATGTTGTCCTACTAACTTATGTGTTAGACAGCGTTTGATGGTAAACTTAATTAAATGTTGAGTTTAGCGTACATTATGCGTTGTAATATACCCTAATACACGAGTTTGGCGAACACTCGAGGCAATAATATTATGTTATTCGGTATTTTGTAATTAAATAGGATTATTTAGTAGCGTTCGTATGCAGATATATTCAATATGTCTGTATTGCACAGAACTTGGGCTTCATCATGTTAATATTGAGTAATATAAACACTTGCCAAAGTTTCTATTATGTATTAGTTGAAACAATGTGTTGGTTTGTTCGCGATAACGACTTGATGCCAACAATATGGCCGCCAGTACGTCACTCACGTGCAGGCATATTATAACAAACTACAGATTAGAACAGCGATAGCTTATTTCTATATTATTATATTTCTATCGAGTAAAATCAAATTATATACTATATAGATCTAGTTCACACTCCATTATTGATGTAGGCGTTTTTGTACTCTTCTCTATTACGTGATTGTAATAGAAAAACATTGGCCGAATAAAGTAGTGGGCTTCGTTTTTTTGGACATACGAGATTCTCATATTTACTGAAGGAATATACCTAATAAATTGATAATATTGGAATGTCCATGTACCTCCCGTTAGGTGATCAACTACAAGTAGATTAGGGCATTTGATAGTTGTGATAGGATGTACGAGACGTTCATTGTGTTTCAATCCTAGTATTAATCCTCCTTATTGACGGAGGAAAACCATTCAGTCAGGGTTGCCAGTAGGGGAAATCGAACCTGCAACCTCTCAGATGAGAGGCTGCGTCAAAATACCGAGCACCCTCTATTGCTCTCATGTATATTCTTCAAGTAGTATATGTTGCTCATTGGACTCTTGCTAGGCTCGTTCAAGTCGCTTTTAATTGTTAGTACGAATGATATGATCATATCAAAACCACGGATGAGAAGAGTTTGGGGGATACATAAAAGCCTATGATCACCCCTACCAGAACTTGAAAATGTTCTTTGGAGATGAAAGAATTATGGAATATTAGTAGCTTGACATTCTTTGCTTTTGTCCGAGTTATAGAAATAAATCCCGCATTTTGAAAAAAAACGACGGAACATTTCGCTGAAAAGACACTTTTGCCAATAGAAGATGTATGCCTTCCAAAAGTATAATACGGGGACGGGGCTAAAGGATAGAATGTTATTGATAGACGAGATTCCATTTCAGTTTGCATTGAACAAGAAATGCATTAAAAAATATTGAATTCCATGAAATATTCCCCGTTCTGTTCCCCGCAGCTGAGGTTATACGGCCAAACGCTGACGACGGAGTTCGTTTTATGATTTTCTGCAGCACCCCCTCTAAAAGTCGCGTGCTTAAATGCGAAATCGATAATAATGGCTTAATCTCAAGGATCCATGTGGGAATAGGTTTTTTCACGTCGAGGTATATATTGTGACTTAACTACCCTGTGAAGTATTGTACACACATGGCCATTCGCTCCCTCGAAGAACCAACTACGAAGTTACCGAACAGATACTAAACATATAAGGCCCATTCCATAAGTGTATGGAGTGTGTGTTGATTAATGATCTGCGACATTTAACCGAAACATACGTGTGTAAGTGTAATAACTAGTACCTGTCTATTATAGACATTCTGTAGCCAGCATAGCTCAATTTGGTAGTGGTTGTGTTAAATTGATAATAATTAATGTCACAATATTTTCTGTTAATTGACTCTTTATGTTCCTTAATTATTGTTTGAGATAGTAGTTTCTAATTATATCTGTATTTGTATACATGATGACAAATACTGCGTCATAGAAATAGCAAACATTGAACTCGAACTTATTCCATTCATTATTATTACTATTTAGTCCTTAATTGTTGTATTACGTACAAACACAGTCAAAACACGTACCAAAATGACAAATAAGCCTAGTTCATTGGGTATACCTTATTTATCTATACTGTATAAGTTACTAAATTAAATTAATCATGTTTCATATTTTCTCTAAACTAAACTTTATATGAATGTACGATCGTGTATAATATTACGGTTTATTCGATTGATAAGGATTACATAATTTTCACGAAAGAGAATCGAACCCGTCTCGTCCCTGTGGACATCTTTTGTGCATTATTGCAATCACTCGATTATTGTCCTTAAAGGAGGCGTTATATTTGTTATAATCGACCGTCACCCTTCCCTACTAGTGAACAGTCTGTACCGAGCGGCTCAGTCTGGCTTCAGCCTGTTAGGAATAATACATGTGACCGCGGCTATCTCTCTCTCTTCGGCCAGTGTCCACTCTTCATGTCGCCCTTCCCTACTAGTGAACAGTCTGTACCGAGCGGCTCAGTCTGGCTTCAGCCCGTTAGGAATAATACATGTGACCGCGGCTATCTCTCTCTCTTCGGCCAGTGTCCACTCTTCATGTCGGCCTTCCCTACTAGTGAACAGTCTGTATCGAGTGGCTCAGTCTGGCTTCAGCCTGTTAGGAATAATACGTGTGACCGCGGCTATCTCCTTCTCTTCGGCCAGTGTCCACTCTGAGCCATCATTTACGTGGCTGCACCCTCGGCCCTTATCTCGACCTCTTCTCTAGTTTCTTCATCAATCCTTCTTTACCCTCCGTCCTCGGTGGCGACGCAAGGCCACGTGACGTCACGTAGGCGGTGCTCAGAAGGGGGAGGGGGGGGGGGGGGGGGAGGGGGAACTGTGTTCATACCGCGATGAATGAACGGTTATCAAGAATACCACACAACATTCAAGTGTTCTTATTCAGGATGCGGCATAAAACCTTCATATAAGATATCACTTTAAACTTGTTATAAATTATTATGTTATTATTTATTTAAGTATCCTCAATCAATATACAGAAAAGCTATTGTACCGATTAAAATAAACAACTTATTTCGCGGGGGGTTTCGTTCTTACCAAATCTCATTCTCCAATTTTTACATTTTCTCTATATCGTGTAATGTGTAGCGTTTAGCGAGGTTTCAATACTGACACTACAGTTTCACCTTTAAGTGGTGAGGGGAGAGGGGGGCTAATGTGTGGTGAGGTGGTAATTATAACTCACGGCCACCAAGATGTTAACCCGTGCACGGCAGCTAATTGTAAGTATCCAAGCAGCACCTCGACGCGCTCAAGTATCGGGAAACTATAGATTGTTAAGTGTGGTTTAACCTCGTTGAGGTGAGACGGAAGCCCATCGCTATGTCAGCCTGTCTCCTTGAGTCTCACTCGTGCTGAAGCAGCTACCCTTACATCGAGAGAGACCCAATTTATTTGCCGGTTGGTGTTCGTTTGATGCGAATGATATTTCATAGTCTGTGTTGGGTTTGCGAAGACTTCGATATCGTTTACCGGTGATTTTATTCTTTTATGACGTGACATAAAACAACGATATCTGGTTACGAACTCATAAGAGATTTATATTCAATGTGGCTGCTGCAACACAATCCATCAGCTCTCTAAGGATACAAGACAGTAACTTGAATCCTAATAAATAATATTGACTGTAATCATATTGCAGGGTATAATTGTATCATATTACCTTCATCAAAATACTGCTATAATAATAGTTAGTATTATAGTATAGTAGTGTAGTATCATTACAAATATGTGTTGTTACGTAATAAATGCTATGTGTTTGTATTATTATTTAATGTTAAAAAATGCAGGTTATCGAAACACAACTTTTGCACAATAAGTTAGTTTAAATTAATACACATAAATGAGATAGTATTTTTTTATCACGTTGACAACTTTGTGTTATTCAAGCTCTCGCTATTTCAAACCGTTCCATAATGCTCGCGTTGCGCGACCTTGAATATAGCCCATATTCTGTAACTCTTTACTGTTCATTCTGAAATGAATTCGAAATTGTGTGCCTAATATAACATTACAGTTAACATAAAACATAAATAGTTAGAAATCAAGTATAATTCATCTCATGATGTACCATAAAATGTTACAGAATATGGATCCAGTCGTAATATATTATATCTCTCTTTGGTGGAGGTGCCGGGTAGAAATACGTGGGCCCGTTTCATAAGATGACGTTCGCGCCGCGTGCCAGCTAGGTTCAGACATACATACATACATACAAATAAATGAAGAGATAGTAAATGTAATACAACCTTTCCCCTACTGGGGTATAAAACCCATATCTTATAGCCCTACCTCTGCTATGTAAGCTATCCACAGATTCATGAAACTAACCTGTATTAAATTATATTTAAAACAGCAATCTATTTAGTTAAATTCTCTAAAAACAATAAATTTAATACGGGTTTATTCTGTGGTCGTGGTAGCTCAAGTGACAAGAGCACCGGTATATGTAAAGCTGGATGGTCTTGGTTCGATTCCCGGGTGCGATAAACAAATCTTGTATTCAATATTATTTGGGGGCCTGCCTGAGCGACGATTAGATGACGTCATGTGCCGCGATCACGTGATCACGTCGCTTGCTTCCACGCCATGTGTGTGGGCTGATCAGCGCTTGTTTGCGGAGTGAGACCTCACTGAGAATAATGCAACATGCCCGCGAGAACAAAAGGATCGTATATTCATTATCATGTGTAAATATAAATTAATCTGAAACGCTTGGCACTATACATACGGGTCTTTGGGTTCTTTCTTACCATAAAGTTTTCAAGGCTATCTCAAGTTCTTGGTTTTTGCTGGTGGCATGTTGTGCAGACGTGAAGTTTTTGAAGCCAGCTGTCCCCCTTTCTGTTTTATTTTTTTTACTGTCGATTTGTTCTTTTATCCTTTTAAGAGTCCATTTTTAAACATCTTTTACAACTTGTTTGCACATTGTGTTTTTTATTAAGGTCTCCTGCTGTCTGTTACTGTTAGGTTTTAGTTATTTTATTATCTGTTACCTGTTTTATTGTATTATTTTATGTTCATTTACCTTATTTTTAGTTAATTTTAGTGCGAATTGGAAGTCACTGCCTTTGTTAAGAGTTGTGCTGGTTTCCATCACCCCTATTCATTATGCATTGATATAAATTATAAATAAATACTAAATAAAACAAACATTGTTTAGAACATAACATGTTTGTACTCAATGAGGGTGTCTCCAATTTGACTCTCTTGATGTATTTCGTAAGTTAACTGGATCTTTGCTCTTCCTTTCCTTTTATTGTAAGCGATACATATCTGTTTGTGGCAATAGTACGAAACTTAAGCCTTGTCTGAGGTTTTGGCGTTTACTCTAAAAATTAACAATAAGCGAGATTCACGTTTTTGATAAAATTGTCTAGATGTCAATAAAACTTACTTTGTTATTCGTTTTGAAATTAACTATTAAATATGAAATTGCTCACTTACGCCTACGGTATAGCATACTCCGTGTCAAAAGTCAGTACATATCGTTTGGACTGTTCGGGTCATGTCGATAAAAGTATTCGGAATATTTGAAACGACTTCTAAAGGTGTTTTTCGAATATGTTTGTGGCTTAACTTTATCACGTCTTATCCAACTCGTAAATATTGCGTTTTGTCGTCAGAAACGTATCTCTAAAAAACTAAAGAAAATACTTCTCGTCACCAGATGTCCACACACTGGAAATAATATTTTAATACGTCTCTATTTGAGCATTCGCTCCTCTTAAAATATTCATGGCCCATCATCATGATTATATCTGCCGTGTGTAATTGCTTAGTTTTGAATGTGTTCATGCAGCTTAGTAACCGCTTCCCGTCCTCCACTGAAGGGGTTACTTCTCTGAGGGCGCGGTTCAACTTTGCGCTGCACTCGAGAGAAATGTAAATATAAATGTTTGCTGAGTGTTACCAAGTTTGTAACCATTACCCGTTCATGTTTCGGAGACGCCTTTACTCAATTACAAACCATATTAGCCATAACTTAATTATACATATTAATTAGCTATATTAGTAATCATGATTAATATCGTCACATCTGGTACTTGCCTTATAAATTTACATGTAAAACTAATAATGTTGATACAATGTAGTTTCTTTTGTTTTTTGTGGAACTAGAAAATAAGAAAAATAGTTATTTGAAGTGCGTACCTAATACGTGATGTTAAATGACTTTACAGATTAAATTACTTCTTATCTGAAATATCTTCACATCGGTTTTGAGCAAGCATAATTCATAAAGTAACTTATAATATCAATAATAATTTAATTTAAAAATATGCACAACTTAATTATATACCCCTTACTATTATATCTATATGATCGTCAACGTCTTCACACTGAGATTTATTTTGTTTGTTGGGTAATGGGTAGTGGGTAACGGTATACCTCGCATTGGTTATGATTGTGAAGAGTTATGTAAGTTATCCTCACGACGCAATATAATAATTTAAAATGGTTTGATTTTCACAAACTGTATGAAGTCTTCAAAGTTCAAAGTACACAATGCGTTGAATAATATTGATACTAAGTTGCAGCTCACTCGGGTTTGTTTCTTCCCAAGTTAATTTAATGTGTGTGTCATTAATGTTGTCAAACCCTGATAAAAATGTGTTTGTTCTTGTTTCCAGGTAAGTGGCGGATGTTTGCCGGCTGACAACAGGTCCTCGTGTTCAACTCACGTGAGTAACATCCAGGGTCCGTCAATCCCCTGGTGGAGGCTCGTCGAACAACGGATCTTGGGTGAAGTAAGGTCGTTGCTACATTGTTAAAAACAATTCCATAAAACGCTCGTATTGCCTTTCTTACAACCAGAGATCTCCAGTGCCAAGTTAAATATAAATAAAATAGAAATCATTACATAATTAATTTATTTTATTTTCTATACTTTCCTGTTTTACTAAACCAGTTAATTTGTTATCTGTGACTAAACTATTCAAAGACCTAATCTGCGTGGGCTATATTTGTAACACCAAGGACTAGATGCAGACTGTCATAGCTTGCTGGAGGAATTGCTTTATTATATGTCATATTAAAAAACACTTTTATGGCGTGACAAAGAGAAGTTCTGTTGCAACTGCTATATGCACTGCTATATGACGAGTCGCGTCAGTATAATCCCACTGAATATAGTTTTTTTTTATTAGATTCTGTATACGGCATAAAAATGCACCAGGTAATTAGTTTTTGAAGCCAAAAATATGGAATTAACAACACAACAAGTCCAGTTTGATGCATTAGGGAAAATCATAATTATGTATTTCTTCATTTAATAAACATAAATCAATTAAAAGGCTGATTTTCAAGGGAGGACTACAAAGTAACGTGAGGTAACTCGTTTTTGTTTTATGCAGTGTTTAAAATAAATACGTTTATGGACAATATTTGTCCGCCTCTAGCTGCAGCCTAGCCACTCGCAAGTTGCCTCGGGTTCCGCTAATGCTCATAATAACCAGCACACACTGTGGTAATTGCAACTGTGCAACACACGTGCCCGCTCTGTGGATAACAAAATGCCGACTGTTATAAATAATGTCCTGCAATAAAGTGAAAGCGACCCGCCATTGCGTGGGGCCACGTATGGTTCACATGGAGGCTACCGACAGGGAAGAATTACCTCAAATAATGGTAAACGGAACCTTTACGTTCTCAATACGGCTTCGAGTTTGTAAAATAGATAGGTCAGCGTTGCTTCTGAATGAATTTCGTTACTAATGTAATTTAAAAACTACATATTCATTGTTTTTAATCTCTTGGGAAAAGAAATTTCAAAACCAATATTTTGTTCTTGTTGTATGACGTATTAAATTTTTTAAGTGGCGTTGTTATGACGTAGAAAATGTAACCGTTGTTAATATTAAAAATACTAAATTATATTAAAATATAAAATTATTTTATTTCAAATATGCGAAATAATCATCAAATCATTATCTATATTTATTCATTTTGCTATGACTGACAACCTTGCTATGACGACGTCACCTGTTTTACCATCACAATAATGTGTGAAATTTTGATAAAATGTTAGCGAATTAAAATCACTTCTAAAATATCAAATGTATATGTGTATACTATATATTCTGACCGCGACCTCCAATGTAGTAGAACAGTAACAGCTGCCTAAGACTACGAGTGTCCTATTACTCGTCCGTCCATGACACCCGGCGTGAAATAACGATGTGTTGTTCTCGAAGCCAGGTCGAGGACCGTAAAACTGACTATTACTTGTCGGGCATCGAACGCATATTGTCCTGCATGATTCATCCCCGCCCCTAGTTCAAATGGACCCACAATAAGAGACCATTCCGCCGCCAGTTATCATTGAATATTTATTCCTAGGGGGGATAACACTGTACTTCTTGATACACCGTCTATATGAAAGCCTCCCGTGGAAAATACATGAATAATGCAACGGCATTTTCTCCATTCCTGTATGAACTCTCGTGATTTATGAAATTTTCAAAATTGTCTCATCACAAGTTCAGACTACGTAAAGCGATGCATGGATACTTCGTATAAAGCTTTATGCATTATCAGCCTCATGCACAAAGCCACTTGCGGACGCAACTGTTGACTTGCGCGTCCTCAAATTGTTAAACCGGATGCACAAAAGAATTTGCCGGCGCAAATATGTGCGGGAGCTTCGTAAAGTTGCGGCACAATCAACTATCCCGCAAATAGCAACGAAAATTAAAAAAAAAAATTCATCCGGATTTCCGCAAGTGTACCTGCACCAATTTTTAATGAACGGTAAGTTTGCATCGGCATATCTTCGTGCATGAGTCTGTATAAGGGCAAGTGTGTTGCTGTTTATTCCGCACGGCGTGCCCGAAGTTAAACTAGGGTAATGTAGGCTTACTGACCGGTCTTTATAATCCCACGCATGCTGATTACGGGTTTGTATTTTTGATGGCGTGGCGATTTCATATCGGAACATCTGTGCTGACCTTTTTGTTCGGAGTACTCATGCACTGGCTCTAAACGTAAAACCTATACTAAAACTCTAATCGCCTTAACTCGAATCCCTCTTCCAAACTATACGGGACGCTTTTCTGAATACTAATACGCTGTGTAATGTGTGATGCGATTGCTATGTATAGTGGATCATTTTGTTTTTTGTTGCCAGAACTAAACACAAGTACTATGACGCCCCATGAATATAGAACTGAAACACCCATTATCTCTATTTCAACTGCATTACAACAATCCATTGTTTTCCCGATAATTCGGCCAACTACAGCTGTAAATTGTTAAGTGTCCACTCGTGCATTGCTCTACCCGAGACGATGCAGTAGTACAGTGTAAACTGTAAAGTGTATATACGTACACTCGCTGACATGTGTAGATCAAGGAAAGTATAGATATATCCTTCATCAACGTTACTTCCGGCCTTTTCGTGAGTTCCTGTAGCCCTAGAACTCGCGATTTCTATTCCCGATAAAAGCTACAAAGGAAAGTGGTTGCATGTAACCCATACGTTGCATTTTCAAACTATAAAGAATAAGCTATTTGTACCTTCTAGCCTGAATAAAGCCTGCGCTTAAGTTAGAGCGCGTTTAATGCAGTCAATGTCAACTAATGGCCAAGCAGTGGTATTGGTAAGGTTGTTATTCCCTCAAAATAGAAAACTGGATCAGCCTGCCTATAAACATACTAAGATTGGAATTCATAGTCGGCCCCTACACCTAGGGGCGCCCATTGTTACTAAGGTAACAGTTGTTTCCATGTTATTTCCCATAAACAAAACAAATCCATAGCAACAATGGGTGCCCCTAGGTGTAGGGGCCGACTATGAATTCCAACCTAAGTAATTGTTAACCGGCCAAAAGGTATCGATAAACGTACGCAATGATTGTTACTATTATCTTGGTATTTTCCCCTCCTGAAGTAAGTAAATACAACTTTATTTAATTCGATATTCTTCAACGATGCTAGATGACAATATTTATGTGGTTCATTGGTCTGTTGTATTTATATTTCTGCTTTCAACGGAGAAGATCCAGGGTTCGATTTCCGGTTTGGGTTGGGGGTTTTTAACCTTGGAACTTGACTTAAATCTGGCACTGGTGTGCATGCATGTGAACGTGACTTTTGAGCCCATAGCAACGAAGCACATAATAAATTGTATTAATGTTGCACACTGCATATCACTTCTTGTAACTGAGTATAGGTAGACTGTAAATATAAATGTGCGTATACCTTTAAGAAGTAGTTCATACACTCATCACCAGAGCAATCAATTTATTGAGTTATTTTTTACCCCTCCCCCTCTCCCCGTGGCAGCGATAATATTCAGATGTTAATTGGATGTTAGTTAAATTTAAACCATTACCAATTCGGCCACTGCAAGAGTTAATGAAACTATGGCTTATGGATTTTGTGTTATGGTATCGGCCAGTCCCCCTTGTCCCCCTATTAATATCCTGACCACATTCACCACTACCCTACTACTATACAGTGGTAGTAGAACTCCAGTCACATAGACAACTCCGCACTCTAATAAGTGATGCGAGCACTCGCATATAGAATTACTTGTGTGGTAATGAGGTGCCTGAACACGACACAAGGACCGTGCGTGTGCATGTGCGTGTGCGTGTGCGTGTGCGTTGTGCGTGTGCGTGTGCGTGTGCGTGTGCGTGTGCGTGTGCGTGTGCGTGTGCGTGTGCGTGTGCGTGTGCGTGTGCGTGTGCGTGTGCGTGTGCGTGTGCGTGTGCGTGTGCGTGTGCGTGTGCGTGTGCGTGTGCGTGTGCGTGTGCGTGTGCGTGTGCGTGTGCGTGTGCGTGTGCGTGTGCGTGTGTGTGTGCGTGTGCGTGTGCGGGTGCGTGTACGTGTGTGTGTGTGTGTGTGTGTGTGCGTGTGCGTGTGCGTGTGTGCGCGCGCATGCTCCGTAACGAGGCGCCCCTGAACATACAACCTGCCATGCACGCAGGATCCGCTCAGCTGAGCCGCGTTCAGTTAATTGGTACAAAGTGCTCCGGCCATTACCCAGTCCGATAAAGGTGCTGCTCTGATCTCAGCCACCCTCTCTTATGGGATTAGGTTTAAGACCACTGCATGGACTAGGCCCGAGAGGGGAGGAGACACCCTTACTTCATTAAATCACGGGGAGTTGTGTTATTAACAATAATTAGCCTATGATATTTCATGAAAAAAATTTTGTCTAAAAGCGTTTTGGGACGCACATTTTGTCCTGCATGTCATGTATAACCAAAAATTACTAACTAGGGCAACCAGTGGCTTAATTGTATTCGTTTGCATTAATTGTAATTGCATCTTCTTCATTAGTGATATCTCAAGATTGTGCGTTTTATTCTGATTTCATGCTTACGGCTTCTTACTTATTACTAGATAAAAATGACATTTTTTATGTTTCTAATTCATGTTCATAAATATCAAATGTATTTTTGAAATCCAAAAACATGGAACGGAATGAACACACTCAAAAAGTATGTGGCTTGTCCATTGTACATGTTTCGAAAAAATAGACACAATTTTATTAAAATGTTTGACGTAACAAAACGAGAATGGAGCCTTTTAAACTTTATCATCAAAAAGTCATGTGTTGCAAACACTCTAACTCTGTGCTTTTATAACAGTAGTAAATTAGTTTAGTTTATACTTTAAAAGTATAAGTTATAAATTATAATACAACAATTATTGAGTGTTCAGAGTTTTTTTGTTAAGAAGTTCAGTCTTTTTGTACATTTTTTTAAACACCATTTTAAAATACGTGCCTTACAAATGTTTTCGTCTAATAATTAGGCAAGGTTTTATGTATAATTGTGTAACCTGCAACATACCACGAGCTTCTTTTGTAGTTGTATGAGTTTGGTACATAGCTGTGAAGTAAATTTCGATACTTGAACGACATCGTTTTACGTCAACCGTGACAGTATCTTTCTTTACAAACATATTACGATGCTGGTTATGACAACACGACATTGGCTCTAGTTCGAGATGACATATCGTTATTAGATCGCAGTCGGTCGATATATATCGTAGCTTGACGTCGAGTGGGACCAGTCACCCGTCGCTGGAAACTACCTTAGAATCCTCATGTCATACATTTTATCTGCCATCGTGGTAATGGCAAGTTTCAAAGAACACGAGAATTCTGTATTTCCGCAGTTTGCTAGAAAATTACCTTTGGTTGAGATATCTCTCTCTTTCTCTCACTTCCTCTCTCGCAGCCGGTAGTAAGACCTCACCATCATTATCTCACCTACCTTGAATAGTATTTGTTACTAAAATATTAATACAAATAATAATTAAATCGGAAGGTTCCTTCTTCGTATGATAAATTAAAACTGTCAGTTTTGAATTTAAAAAAAAATTATTACTCCTTTCATTTCATGAAAGATAGCAATAATGTTGCATGTAAAATTCCTAAAACAACCATCCTAAAATCACATTGAAATTAAAACTTCTTTGGAAAATCGTATTGTTATTATATTTTTATGAATGCTGTTCCCGTTGTTTTTTTTCATAGGATTCACAAAGTGCAATAGAAATATGTGACCTGTACTGGCAAGTTATTTCTAATTTTTAAACACATCTCATTTTGGTTAAGTTGATTGAAATGATGAAATCTTTGTTTTTTTTGTGCATACAGATGATACTAAAGATAATAATTTCGAAGCCAAGTTTTCTACCCGGGGAACAATATAGAACATGAACAGCTAGTGATGTTCCTTTCATCATCTAACCTTTAAAATATGAACAATACAGTCATGCTGTGCCCTAGATCTACTTTGTTGACAACTGTTAGTGTAATCTGTAAATTGTGTTATCTCACTTTAAACAGAACATCTAGTAACGAGTCAGGTATGTTGCGAAGAGTGTTCCCTATTATTTTATTTGTGCTCCAAACGCAAACACACACATGTTGCGTTCCTCGTTTTCTGTTAATATTCATACAATTATTTCGCGAGGTTTGACAATTTGACACGTTCGTGCTAAATACGTTTATGTAAATCACGTTGAATGTCTGTCTGTGTGATAAATGCTGAATTAGAGGCGAGTTTTGTTTGTGTATTGATTATCGTAATTTCACTATATAAATGAAGGAAACAGACTAAAATGGCTCTTTTGTCAGATTTATACCTGTTTCCAATGCGGAAAATCCAGGATTCGGTTCCTGGTTTGCGTTGATGGTTTTTAACTTCTGAAATTGTCAATCAACTTAGATGTGGCCTACCGGTGTGATATTCGGGCGTACATGTAAATCTGATGTAGTCTTTATAACCTTGGGGCACATAACGAATGGTTTATTTTTTTATTTTTTTATTTATTTAGAACACATAATATGTATTGTCCCTCACTGAAAATCATTTCTTATGACTCTGTAGACAATAAGCACGTATTTATTTAGTAGTTAATTGACTATCGCATCTATAGAGCGAGCTGGTTTACCTCCTTGACCCGAGAATAGTGGAGCTGTGTATGGTGACATATTGTTGCCTACTAATGATACTGATGCTGCATCATCAGACTGATTCTAATTTAACTGTTTCAGCTTCGATCTGCGGTTGTTGGATTCTATGGGATTAATTATTCATGCGCTGGCTTTATCAACGGGATTTGGGTCGGGTGGTAATAGGGCGCATTCAGCATTCTGAAGGATTGAATATATTATATACATCTGCTTCCAGATGGGAACACGTTCAGTTACCTAAGTTCGTAGGTACTTGTTTTGTTTCACAGTTAGAGTAAAAAGGTGTTTACTTAATAATTTGTAGTTTTTATAATAACGATGAATGTAATTTTTATCAAAACGCAAGAAACTTATGCCACATCTTCGTCATTAAGATACGTTGAACTATACCGTAAGGCGTTAACTAAAGTAATATTTACAAGATCATTTCTCTATGTTTTGTTTAAAAAAGAAAACATTGAACGCTTAACTCGTCAATCGAAGGAAGATACAACAATAATTAAATCAATTGGAAATACATACACGCGAAATACCACCCTTAATGACGGTAGCGAAATGAGGGTATGTACGTTACCATTGCGTCACTATGTTGACTTGGTTTCTTCTAGAGCGCAGTATAGGGGCGCATTAGTGCATCCGTATTCGCATTCGCGTTAGCGCGCATTCTATACACCCTCGTGTATAGAGAGGGTTTCAAAACTTTCTTCGGTCATAAAGCTATAGCTAAGTCCTAGGACACAATCATCTTCCTGTCCGACCCGTCCGACCACATGACCTGATGTGTGTGGTTAACAAGAATGTTTACGCAACGTACTCTGTCAGACGTATGCAACAACAAGTGCGCCCCGCTCATCATCTGCTCCAGTTAGCAGACTGATGTCTACTAATCATAGGAAAGAGTTTTCAGAAAAATGCTCTCCCCTTTTGTTTACACAAAAAATGTCGAGAGCGAACGTGTTTTATTTAATTATGAAAACTCGCGGCTGTCGGCAACAGTTGCCGCAAAAACACGCTCAAATAAAACTCAAAAAAAAAAGTTCTATAAAATAGTATAGTGAGAAACAAAACCGGGATGATTATAATTAAAGCACATGCATACAAACGTAGCTATATAAAAAAAAGAGCCACCATATATGCACGGTTGGTTGGTTCTCCACAAGGTTGGCTACAATGTGTTTGTTGGTGTAAAGAGGCGCTAGAAGTTGGTTTGTTCCGTCACTTAAAGCGCGAGAGAAACGCTATAGGTGGTTTGCGAGTGTTCTGTAGCAAGGTGTAGATGGTTTGTCTGTTGTTCGAATTCCAATCTTCGTTTACATCTACTATTTTTCCTTTTATACTTTTACCTCAATAAAGTTATTTATTATTCCAATGTGCTGCAAAACGTATTCTACTGAACTGGTCCCCATGTTCATTCAAAAACTTCCTCTCCTCGTAGTTCCAGTATTTCTTTATTTGTAAATGATATGTTCAACATTAAAACTACTAATCTATTTCATGCTAAAAGAGTGCACAATATTTTGAATCCTGTTCACCGTGAACGAGTTGATTAATTAGCAGCGCCAGTTCGAATGTACAGCATTGTTCTGTACAAAGTACCTGTCTGATTGTCGTCGGATCCAATGCATCACCTCGACGAAGCAATTGTCCGAAGTTTGCTGCATCAAGTAACTAGAACAAAGTAATTATAAATATACTCTCATTAATCAGTCCTCGTTTTGTTTGTAGATTTTTTCGCGTCCTAGGAAATATAATTAGCGAACCAATCTCGTTATTTGACTTCAACAATTACTTCATCCGTTCCTTCGTTAACAATTCATCAGAGAGACATAAATCGCATCGGTTCATCCTTCTGGAAAAAGAATGAGAACCAGATATCTTCGATGATACCGTTTCTCTTTTACTGTAATTGCTCTTGGCATTGAGATCCGTGCAATTTCGTTTTAAACCGAATTAATCAATGATTTTTGTGTCAAAAGTTGCTTCTAATTTCGTTTTAAACCGAATTTATCAATGATTCGTGTCAAAGTTGCTTCTTCTATAAGTGATACCGCTGGCAGCGATGTCGAAGGCGCATTCAATTAATCGAGCAATATCTTTAAGTGGTAATCATTTATCGTAGTCATTCACAGCTTCTCTCTCTCACGTCTCAGTCAATGTAGATGGCATAAGCGCGGTGGTACATTAATCTTCGTTTATCGCGGAACAGATGGAGAAGAAATAGAGACCGTGTAAGAATACGAACGACTTCATTTCGATGGAATGTGGTTGAGGTAGTTCATTCCTTGTGGAACGGAAATCGCGTGGTTTCAGTTACCTGGATGCTACGCTGTGTTGTTCTATGCGTGTGTCTAGATTAGTCTTGTTGTAGGTATAACGAGAAACAAAACCCCGAGTTTTGTCTCTAATGATGATGATTGTTGTTGGTTTCCATCGTGCTATTCAAAACAATGAAAGACGATTGATGAAGATAAAGGACAATCACAAAAAAACCTCAAAGCTTATGTGGGATTCAATCCCGCGTGGTATAGGACCTGCGCCCCGACCGCATGGACCACCGCGTTCTCTCTCTCGAAAATACTGAGTATAATTATGATTTTGGGTTTCAACTAATGGAACTCACGAGATCTCTTACGTACGACCCGTATATAGTATACGTTTACCAGGCTGAAGAGTGTCTAGCAGCCCTGCAGTAGCCTTCCATACCTGATCTGGGTATGGTAAACCACAATAAATATAATATATACGTATACAATGTGTATTTCGTATAGCATGTAAGCACGTCTTGAGCCGCAAGTGAACTGTAAGTTACCTTCTGACAAGTATTATTACTCATAACTCCAACTCGTTTGATAGTTGTTTTGAACGACACATCTTTTACCATAAACATTAACACATTTCCATTTGTTCGACGATTTATGAGCTAATATTGCAATTTTATTTTATTCCATTTCATCGTTATTCAGTCTGTGTGCTGCTATTTGAACATGCAGTATCACTAACGCGGTATGCTTGTCACAATATCATGTTATAATTTATTTTATTAGCAGTCTTCACTGGCTATTTTAATGCCCGTGTCCCTTCCCTCGTATCTTGCACAAGAAACTCCATTTCAACTGGAATACAGATAGAACTCGCCTCTCTCGCCGTCCTCCGTGAGTCGAGTCAAGTGTTCGAGGCGAAGCGTCTCAAAGGGAGACGGATATCTGCAAAGACCCAATTATAAAAACCAAGACGAGTATGACGACAAAGAGATTAAAGAGTGCTTTGACCCTCTCGTGTTGCTTTGGCTAACACTTGACTATAGTCTTCGTGCGGTCGATGGGTTTCTCAATTGCCAAGTCTGTGCGTGGCTTTCTTCTTGTATTACCTTTTCTGTTTATCCAAAGACATTGGCTCTACTATATTCTAGCTCGCGTTACGTCACAGGTCCTTTTCAGCGGCCATGATTGTAGCACATTCCACGATGAGGAATGAAGTGACGTGATATTTGTATTGAAAGTCATGTCATGTCATGAAAGTCATGTATCATGTGCGGACACAAAAAAACTACGTCATAACTCGTTCCTAGGAACTTATGTGTGCGTTGTAGCGGATGATGTCGGAACCTAAGTTTATAGTTTTACCTCCCCTCCCCCCTTCCCCCCCCCCCCCTTCCCACAGGAACAGGAGAATTGTCTTCAATCATAATTGATCTGAACATTTTCTGGGAACTTGGGCAGATAAAATCTCAAAATATCTTCGCTTCCAGGTGCTGAAGTTTCGACCCAGACCCCGTCTTCCTACAAGATATATTATTTAACCCTAAGTTTAGAGAGCTATACTTGTACGGTTTGGAAACTAGATGTCAGTGTACTGTAGACAAAGCTAAATATAGATAGGCGAGTTACCCTTTAACTAACATGTTGCCCACGTATACTTGACACTCCACTCGGCAGTTCAAGACTAGAACACGAACGTGGTGCAATATCGTAAATGTCGAGTTCGAGCGGATCTGTCTTCTGATTGGTCTAGCAACTATTCGCTATCCTCGTGTGGCCGCTTTACACAAACAAGGAACGGCAAGACGATATGCGGTGTATAATGCATGAGGAATTACCAACACTGGCCCCTGTTTGTGTTTGACAAAGTGTCGACAGGATCTACCCCCCAACCGTACATCCCCCGTCGTCAGCCAGACCGTTGCTGTACTTCACTTGCCCATTATTCACGCCACACGCGCTACCGTATTAGACTAGGAGCATCGCAGACTAAATCAGAATCTGATAACTGTATAGTCAGGTCTGCTTTGTGTTCCACTCTTACCCCAGTGGTTGAAACAAGACGTTAAGTGTTCTACCTTAGTCCAGTGTTCTACCCTAATCCAGTTGTCCCATACCCAATCAAGCACTCTGCCCTAATACAGCTAATACAATTGTCCCCTCTTTCACCAAGCGTTCTACCGTTATCCTGTTATCACATGCTTCACCTAGCGTTCTACCCTAATCCAGTTGTCCCATATTGCACCAGGCGTTCTACTATAATCCAGTTTTCCCCTTCTCCAAGAGTGTTCTACCCTAATAAAGTTGACCTATACTCCACCAGTGCTCTACCTACCCTAATCCTGGTATCCCATCCTCCACCAAGCGTACTTCTGTAATCCAGTTGTCCCTATACTCCACCAGTGTTCTACCTACCCTAATCCTGGTATCCCATCTTCCACCAAGCGTACTTCTGTAATCCAGTTGTCCCTATAATCCACCAGTGTTCTACCCTAATCCTGGTATCCCATCTTCCACCAAGCGTACTCCTGTAATCCAGTTGTCCCCTATAATCCACCAGTGTACTACCCTAATCCTGATATCCTATCCTCCACCAGTGTTCTACCCTAATCCAGTTGTCCCCTTTACTCCACCAGTGTTCTACCCTAATCCTGGTATCCCATCTTCCACCAAGCGTACTCCTGTAATCCAGTTGTCCCCTATAATCCACCAGTGTACTACCCTAATCCTGATATCCCATCCTCCACCAGTGTTCTACCCTAATCCTGGTATCCCATCTTCCACCAAGCGTACTCCTGTAATCCAGGTGTCCCCTATAATCCACCAGTGTACTACCCTAATCCTGATATATCCCATCCTCCACCAGTGTTCTACCCTAATCCAGTTGTCCTCTATACTACACCAGTGTTCTACCCTAATCCAGTTGTCCCCTATACTCCACCAGTGTTCTACCCTAATCCTGGTATCCCATTCTCCACCAAGCGTACTCCTGTAATCCCGTTGTCCCCTATACTACACCAGTGTTCTACCCTAATCCAGTTGACCCCTATACTACACCAGTGTTCTACCCTAATCCAGTTGTCCCCTATACTCCACCAGTGTTCTACCCTAATCCAGTTGTCCCCTACTCCGTCAAGCGCGAAGGGAAAGACGGTTTCAAGAGACGAGCCAACATCGTCGATCTTTTTCCCTCTGTTTGTCTTTTCAGAACTTACACAAAAACAATTTTCGTACGCACTTTGCTATCTATTTGAAATTCAATTTAAGAAACAAATGGCTTTAACCTTCACTGTGTGTATAACAAATTGTGTTTGCGTGAAAAATAGATGAGTCCCCGGGAGGGAAGAGCGTAGGCCTACCTTGCTGGCCGATAGGCGAATGCCTCCCTAGGCTAGGGGGCTCTCCGGCAAGGCAGTGCCCGAGTCATTCCAGGGATTTGCTGCCGCAGCTCACATATCTCAACGTGCTTGGCCCTCACTACCCCCATGAGCAGTAACCCCACCCCCAACCACGTACTCTCGCTTAGAGCAAGCGTACTTTACACAAACCCATACATTTTTCATATTAAAACTTGTAAGAAACACAGAATGCAGATCGAAATCCTAAACCACTTTAATGTGTTAAAATATTGAGTTGTCTAGAATTAAACTAGGTTTAACGACATCTTCCACGTTATTATCTCATATATAGTACGCCTCTTCGCTATCCCATTTTATAACATACTTTTTGTATTCTAAATGTATCTGAACGTGCTCGTTTGTCAAAAATGATGTGTTCGGTAAATTGAGTTATCCGTATTGTTTTTATCCTCAATTTGATTTCTTTTTCATTTTATCACTTCGTTGCATCAACTATTATTACGATATTATTATTATACTATATACTATACTATTATTACGATAATGAAATGCGAGCTTTCATGTCGTATTTCTAGCGCATTTAAGTATTATACTTCAGATTAAATTGGTATCAACGATGATTTAAAACTTGTATGTTTCTGGTAGTAAAATACTTGGATTTCTTTCTAAATAAATAATTTATAAACTTAAGTTGTACGTACAAATTATTTTAAAGTGATTTGCTTGTTAATGGTCAACTGAAACGCGCGCTTGTTGAGCTGATAAGCCCCCCACCACCTCCTACCCCGTAATGACGTATAGTCCCTGCTTAGCAAACATCGTAGGCCACATAGCCTTCAATCTCTCTTCGATAATTTTGATCGTGGCCTGGAGCGTTAGGGAGGGGGGAGGAGAGGGGGGGGGGGCGAGACGAGGGTCGTATTCTGTGGATTTATCAGATTTTTGTGAACGTTGACGGTATTGACTTGCGGCCGTCGGCTGTTGCCGCGAAGATACATTTTGGCAGCCGATCTGTCAAAAGTGAGCGGGGCGGGTTTACACGGAAAAAATAGAAAGAAGAATGTTTGTATTTGTTGAATCTTGTTAGTTTTCGGCCGTAAATGCTATGGAATAATCTCTGACAAAGATGCGTTTTAAAATGTTTTGATTCAAACTTATGTATAACATTTCTTGTTTCAATACGAAATCTGCGTACACAAAATGAAAAACAGAATTAATTTCAAAAATTGCATATGATATTCGTAAGGCTATTCCTCCCCTTCGCACACAGTCTTGAAACATTTTTTTTACAAGCTACAACAACAAAATATCTTTACCCAAGTCTACCCAAGTATCACCAGAAGAAAAAAAGAAAAAAAAACGTTATTTATACGCGTACCGGCCGTATACACTTCCGACTTTACGGTGCTGGCTCCACGGTTACAAAATACTAAATGTGACGTTTTAAATATTTCCCTCGATTTGAAATACTTATGAAATAATGACCATGAAATTACATGGCTGTAGCATAAACAGGGACTAAACTACAACAATTTTTGTGTACCGATCAATGAACGAGTAAAAATTGGACATTTTTCGATTAACAATGTATGCGGGAAGAACTGAAACCCATGCCTAAAACTTCTTAGTCAATATAAGGCCCCTATACGTATAATCAAGAATTGATTTGAAGCCTCCAGCACTGTTACTTATCGAGATAATAGATAGTGCGTATTAAGTAATTGGTTGACGCTAGCGGAGGGAGCGATACGACCTTGCTTCCACAGTGTCTGTAACTCGACCAGTGTCGACTCGACTGCCCAGTTACTCGGCTGCCTGCTGATACCTCGGCTCGGCGGGCTGGGGGGATGTTAGTGAGGTCACATTGCGTCATATATCAACAGCTGGTAATGATTAGACAGTGTGCATATTTGATAGCGGGCTGGAATGACCTTAAAGCGCATGTCAATTTGTGCATTTTAAAACGACGATTGGAGCATACATTCTTGATTCTATACGAACGTTATGTATGATTGTGTTAGTTATGCGTTATTCACTAATCACTGGGAAGAGAAGATATTGAAAAGCAGTTTTGTTACCTTGCTCGTGTGTTATTGTCCGTATAACCATCGCTGTATACGATTACAGTTCATGTCGTAGTCGAGTGAGATTTCATGTTGAACGGGATTGGTTCACTCCACAGGCGGAATACAGTTGGAAACTTTCAGTAGAACACATATATGCTTTTTTCGAGACTGTGTGTACATACTAAATCACATCTGTGCGGACTGAATGAATTCAAATTGTATATTTATACAGTGTAGTTAGTTGGAAAATATTGTGCATACATTTAGGTTGAGCAACAAAGAATATGCAACGCAAAACACTTTTTCATTATACATACCATAATGACAATTTTTAAATACTTCATTTTAAAACGTAGATCAATATCTCATCAATATTAATCCATATTGCGATGGAAATATGCGTGTATACATTTTGATTATATTATCTCCTGGCTGACAAAGACCTTTCGTTCAGGAATATTAATGTCAGCAACATAACCCGCAACATTCGCTAAGCGCTAAGCTCTATGTAAGGCAGTAAACATTTAACACTGTATACGCTCATATTGTAATCTTTACTTGTTTGGTCGAACCCAAAGCAAACATTGCCGACGGCTGTGATATTAAACAGCGGAGCACATTCTGTATGCACAGACGTTTGGTCGATATGAGCGGAGGGACACTGGGCCCCATCAGGGTAACAAGCGAACAACGCATAGCTGTGGCATGGGTTCCTCAGTATCCTTCAGCCTCACCACATGTCATTCTAGAATACCTATTCCAATTTTGGTCTCCCTTTACCTTGTACCTTTTCACTTCTTCAAGCCCATTTTCCAGTTTATGCATTCGTGTACCAAAATATTGCAACGGTTTAGCCATGGTCGCTTAGCCGGTCCCCATACGAACACCGAAGTTAAGCAACATCGGGCTAGGTCATGAGGAGAGCAGGTGACCGCTCTCCTCCGAAGTACTAGTTACCATTAGTTAGTGCATATTGGAGGATTCGTAAGCTTGTATAATAGCTTATTTTTTCTTGTCAACTGTTTGTAGTCTAAGTCAGATGGAGGAACCTATATGTGGTCAACATTTCATCGCTATTCGGATGGGACGTTATACGGATATGGTCTACTTGGTACTTTTCGACAGGAATAGACTATGTGCTGGTACCAGGATTTCCCTCCACCCTTCTTCATCGCCATTCATCGACCACTATGTATTAATTTCACACAAGTGGAATCTCAGCTCTGTTGTAAATGCAGAACTGAACAATTCATTCCTTCTTATTTTCGTTTTCTCTTCTGTTAACTTAATTTTAACTGTAAGTGAGTAAATAAATAATAACGCAGTAATTTGTAGTTTCTCATTCTATACCTACCCAAGGGATCTTTTTATTGTAACACCCCATTGCAATTACTTAGCTTAATTCGGTTAGCCGTGTACAGTGGTGGGCTAGTCATGTAACTCGGCCTCTGATTGGCTGGCGTATTCGCGTGATAAAGCGCGTATTTATACCGAGGGCGCGGACATGAAGACAATATTCCCGACGATGATTGATAACCGTATCAATCATTCAACATAATTAATCATAAGCTGGCCGCGTTGCGTAGATATTCGATCATTTCAGAGGTGAATACGGTGCCAGGGTCCCCCCATACACTCGTGATTCACTGAGTCATTGGCAATACTGTCTCGTATTGGAGAGCACAATATGGCTTGACTCTGTATGCAAGCAGAAGTGAAACTATTTATGATAATCTTTATTGTGTCAGACGTCTATCCATGCAAACCAGAGATCGAAGTCGTTGTAGCAAGAAAACACACAGTAAATTGTATAGTGTGTCCCCCACTGAGATCAGTTCTCGTAACTGAGTTGTTAAACAGTAAATACAAATGCTGTGTTTATTGTATTTATTCGTGTTTATCCGTATCGGTTTTCTATCAGTTCTATCAATTTAGAATTATTGACTATATTTCAATAGGAAACAAATTGTACTTTATTCCTGTGCAATAAACTGGGTCCACCCAGCTTCAGGGCTCGATTCTTGGTTCGGGCTAAGGATTTTTTAACTGGCAATAATTTGAATTAAATCATTCAATACTATTGGTTGATTTATTTACTTATTCTATATTTGAAACATGACCAAGCCCCAACTAGTGCATGGTGATTGGTGAATGGTGAACCCTTGTACGCGGACGAACAAAATCTACTCCTGTTGAGAGTACCTAGGAGACCATCGGTTCTACGTTACATCGTAAATGATGGTGTATAACTTTGACCAGTCATATAGATTCTTCCACTGACCTGGAATGCCGAGCAGTTGAAGAGAAGAACGAATAGAAGCTGTTGCACAAGCTTTCGAACTCCCCAATCTGCTCTAACCAACGATAACCATGCAGTGTTTCGGAGGAGACCGATCACTCACTCGCTCTGCTGCTTCTACAGCGGCTAAATAGTTGGTTGTTTTGCAAGTATGTAATTTGACTGTAGAGCCATAGAGGCAACGAAGTAGAACATAACACGTATTATAATGTGCCCCTTTGAAATCAGTCTATATAACTGAGTGGGTAGACAATAGATACACAACTGTTTTGATAAAAATGTACTAGCAATACCTCGAATCGGCCATACGTGTTTGTGTTTCCATTATACTATGTATATAACGACGAATGGATGTATGTGACTGCGAGATAACATATCAATTAGTTGCATGTCATCCACGGCTGAACGCAGAACTATTGTATATTTGCCAATTTCGAAATCATTGTTATCGCATTTTCAACCCTTGATAAATAATCGCTATCTTTTAATTGTGTATTTGGCAATATAATGAAAACTAACAGTAACAGTAACGGTTTTACCCAATCATATTTGCTGATGATAGTCCATTGTTGCTCATCAGCCAATAGGGTTGGTTAAAACCTTACTGTTACTGTTACTGTTACTGTTACTGTTACTGTTAGTTTTCATTGTAGATTGGCCTTTAGTTTTTCATTCATCGAGTCGCGACAAAGCGAGGATAAGACGTGGACTATATTCTTAATGGCGATAAAACGTCCCAATGATTACAGTATTCAACAATACGTATTGCTCGATTCGATTATTACCCGCGCTGTGAATAAAAAGGAAATAATACCATTTTACCCTAAAAGGATTCGAATGTTCATAGAATTTTTGACAATCTCGAAACAAATAGCAATTCAATCAAAGTTGTTATCTGTGGCCCTGGTCAGTGACTTAGCAAAGAATACATGTCAGAGACGGGAAATGGGGTAGAGGGAGGGGGGGGGGGACATTAGCTCCGCATTATTAACTGTTTTGTATGACCAATTTAGTGTTTCTAAAGGAGTACAGGTTTTCACCAATTAAATGGATATTGGTATTTGGTTTTATTGCACGATAAGCAAGCGCCAAGTACGTTAAACTGACTTCACCAATACAATACATTTTATATCTAATCTAACTAAATACTTTTGTTTTTTTGAATGTTTTTCAATATTTACCGTACATTTATTGTAGGCAATCATTAAAGCTGGGATTTGGGAGGGCTAGCTCCCTCCTTTATACACCACTGGCCCTTAGATCCCGTAGACTCATTGCTTGAGCTCGTTGAGGCGAACGCGTATCCCGTCATATATTGTTGTTACTTGTGTTTATATTGTTCGTTCTATGTCTCCATTGCTCCGAGGTGAATAAGAACGCAGACAATAAGCCTTCAGTTACAGACGTGTAGTCAACCTGCGAGTTATGTTCTAGCAAAACGTATTACGAAGAATCTTGTAAGCTTTGAAAGTTGTGGACTTGTGGTTTTCTCATAAGAAAGGATTCATTATTATAGTAAACGAGTGCGGGGGCAATAGAAAAGATGTAGCCTACTTTATTTGCTAGACGCAATGAAGTCATACGGTTTTATTTGTTGGTATTCGTCCGCTATGTTCTTCTTTGTTGATTGCCTTGCTACTTTTGTTTAAATGTGTTGACCGTATTTTGTTGAACGTATAATAATGAAACAAGTGACGTACACGTGCTTTGAATCTGATTCGACAAATAATATTACGTGTGTAATTGACCATGATTTAGTACGAGCCATAACTCTACAGCACTGTTGTACTATTAGTATTACTGTCTGCATTATTACAATATCTATACTTCACATTCAACATTATTCAAGCACAATACTACAACATGTACGACGGAAATACATTAAACGTTACATGTCGCCCTGTTATTGTAGCACAACATTATATGAACGGGGTTTATACTCTGAAAAGAGAAGTCAATACCCAAGTATCGTGGAAATAAAATGAAATAATATGTGACAATTATAACAAAGTAAGCGTCATTAAATCGGCTGTAATTTGTGTTTTGCTTCTTGCAACATTTGACATTTCCATGAATGTAATTTGCGAGTAAAATTATAGGTAAAATACGTAACTATCAAGTAAAATTAATATCTAGTTAGGTTCGGATAACAATTGCTCTGTTTTGAGTGGGTTAAAGCAGCTCTGCCTGTCATAGGAAACCGTGTTGTTGAGTACGTCGATTGTCAACAGTCACCGTACGGATCGTCATACTAGAGTTAGACCCTCAACCTGCCAAGACTCGCATATTTATAGGGCTACTTGAGCCGCGGCTATTTGCATGCAGACAGTGTCGGGGACGGGGATTATGGGCTGAGCAGCTGTAATTTAAATAAAACTATCGTGAAAACACTTATATTTCCATAATAGGCCCCGCGTCTCACCGGCTTGATAGAAGTGTCTCAATTAGCAGGTTTCCAGGATCGCGTCGCGCAACAGGGTCCTCTGCTCTGCATCCAGTAACAGGGTAATGAGGATAGCTTCTTTATCAATACCTTTTCGGGACCGTTCGTCAATTGCTGTAGCCCGTCGTAACAAGGGAAGCGGATTTTGTATGGCCCACTTGATTTCAAACTATACTATGTAAAAGTTCAAGACTTGAACGTTCAGCCAATCCATTAATATATGCCAAGCTTATATTGCAAATTAATTATTAAAATGTAAATCAAATTGTATTGTACTAATTAGTTAATGTTCACTAGTTAATTTGATTCATTTATTTGTTAATGTTACTATTGTAAATGTAATGTTGACTTATTATAGGCTGAAGTTTAAATTCAGTAGTATGTTTTTAAGTACTCAGGCATTAGTAACAAACTTATATTGTATTATATATAACTAGATAAGTTAGTTATTGTCCTCTAGTTAGTCAATTGGATTCTTTCTGTATAATATTTTACTGTAGTTAATGATGTTATTCAGCTACATCAAAAATTGATGAAGAACTGTTAGCATTTCTTACATCAATGCTCCAGGTATACTAGGCCTGAAGATAACTATGGTTATTTTAGGCGTACTAACCGCTCTTCGCACATCTCTGAAGAGATTGAGACCATGCAATGTATTGACTAAGGTCTATAGAAGAAAATAAATGTATCTAATGTATCATCTATGTGTCTATGTATCTAGATACGTCAGTTGATCATTTCGAGCATAACGATGAGGTAATTGTTGAGACTGATCTTAACTAACCCTTTACGTGGAATTCCGATAATTTACTGAGCGAGTACAGGTGTTGTTCTCTCTCTCTCTCTCTCTCTCTCTCTCTCTCTCTCTCTCTCTCTCTCTCTCTCTCTCTCTCTCTCTCTCGCTGTTTCTCCCTCATCCTGCTATCCATCTCCAACATATTATTGCTCTGCACCCTGTGAAATTCAATTCCTGGAGAAATCAAAGTAAACACAGTTACAATAATTAACTGTATTTCTGATTACAAAATACACGTTGTTTTGACGGAAAATGTCTTTCACCGCAGGTTCGGTGTGGGAAGAGAGTACGTGTGCGAAAGTGGGTGTTACGAAATTATGTATACCAGACAAATCTTAATATATTGAAAACTATAACATGTCAATAAAAGCTCACATGGTTTAAAAGATTAAGGATGAAAAATACTACGCATTATTAAACATCATCGTGTGACTTTCTATATTTAGCGTTACCTTTTTAAAACTTGCAAGTGTGTTCGTTGTTAACACTTAATAAAATGTTAATGTTTAATTTCAAAACGATGATAACTATATACTGCCACAAATACAATTTTTTAAGAAAGACCACAAATTTCTCCAGGTATTGTATTTTAATATCTCCTTTCTTGTAACAACTTTAAAGTATCGCCACGTATTGTGTTTTCCGTCACGAGTTGAACATAACGGCTATTAGTATAGCGGTAAACTATCCCGAATCTTTGTCGCTTATAAGTATCTGCTGCATTATACCATTGTACGTCACTGCCTTGCAATGTCGTCCTTCATCCCCCTTATCTCGTGTGCCGATAACCTCGGCCGGATCTCACCCCCCTTTCGTTTATTCAAGTGAAATGTGAAGTCAGGCGAAACGTATGCGTGGCGGGTTATTCGTCGCCCCACATCCGCGCGTGGTCTTCTTGCCCAACAAAGGGAGACGTACCTTTCTAACTTTCCCTACCCACGTGATCGATCCCGAGAGAAAGTTTAGTGCTTTCTATTTCGCCGCTTATAGAGGAATGTATTGAAGGCTTCCGTCTCGACGCGAATATTCTTAAAGTTCTAGTGGACGTTGTATCCGTTAAATATTTATACTAGATCGCAATCGCCATTTCTTTTGTTTCACATTTCTTGTAGTTGTATTAGACCCGAATGCATAGCTCACACTCAAGCCCTCCTCAACTCAGCCACCTAGCCACCAATCACAGAGCCGTCCACATGGCAATGCCGTTCCGTGATTGGTCACCTAGCCACCAATCACAGAGCCGTCCACATGGCAATGCCGTTCCGTGATTGGTGGTTGGGTGAGGCTGAGAAGAGGCTGAGTTGAGGAAGGCTTGAGTCAGGACTATGCATAGTGACCTTAGTCTTTTCAAGAGCGTTTCACTATTCTTGTAACATAATTATTAAATCGTATGTATTTGTTTACATATTTTGCATTGTGTGTTTCTTCTATCTTCGCATCGCTATTTTTGCAACTAAAGTTATTGCTGACAATAAGCAAGACTTTCTTAATTTAACAATATTAAATACGCAATTCAATAACTAATATAACCAGTTTTCATTCGGGGGCACTACACAATATATTTACGTGTTGTGTCGTAGGTAACATCCTATTGGAAGTGGCACGAAATTTGTAGAGTTTGAAAACATAATTTCAACAGCAATCGGATCTACGATCTACTTTATTCGCACAATAAAATTTGGGCATCTAAGCGATCATTTCCTGTGTTTTGGTGGAGGTGCCGGGTAGAAGTGAGGACACTGCTGCCCATAACACAATGTTCCATATTATCTGTATATTTATGCAATACAACACCATAATCAAAAGTTTTTAGTCCATATAACGTTAATATCAACAAGTCATATTTTAATCTTGCCTACCCTTTTTGGGTGAAACTCAACACCGATACTCTCGTAGGGTAAATGATAATTTAGAGTTGTTACACTTTAGTTAATTCTTTTGGCCAGTGGAGAACTTATAAATCAAACGCCCAGAAAATAAAGGCGATTCCCTTAATGTTTCTGAAACGAAAACTTTCGCCTCTCTCGCTAACAGAAGGTTGTGTATTCAAGAAGTTCTTCAATAATTTAAGGACCAGGATAAAAGCAGAGTGCACGAAAGAAACTACCCTTGATATTACACTGCGTTCAGAGCAAATGTATTAGACGAGTTTAAAAACAGCGTCTTGCCTCCATATTAGAGTTTTACGTCTCGTCGTGTTTACTTGGGCAGAGTTAATTCTATACCAAGTTAGTTGTCTCAGTTTCCAACATTCCCTTAGTGTGCGAATGAATGAAAAGGGCAACCACCCCTACCCTGTCGCTCCATTGTGTAACTCGGCTGCCGACGTCAGCCAACAATAACTTCTGATATTGTTCGAGACCATCCATCCGTATACCCATTCACTTGGGGCAGAGTACGAAGCCGTTTCTTTACGCGCAACTTTCAAATTAATTATCAAACCCTTTACAAATTGCTTCGCCACTTTTCCAAAATTGATACGAGGTAAACGAAGTGACGCAGATACATTGATTACAAAATTAATTTCTTTGGGGACTTGACATGGATAATTCCCTAAGTTGTGCTCCATGTTATAAGCCCGGGATTCAGATTGCCCAAGGTCCAGGCAGCTTTAACCAATCTTGCGTTCTTAATCGCATTCCACGGCCCGTGGAACAGCTCGCAGAAGTTGAGATGATACTTGAGCTTGGCAGCCCCCCCCCCCCGCCCCCAACCCCTGCCCCCATCGCGTGTTTTGAAGAGCAGTCGATGGGGGTGGTCTATAATGAGAAGGGGCTGATTGCGACTCAGAGGGAAGTTCACGGATAACACAGCCCGGTCCAAAATGGATGTCACTTAATTAGTAATTTCGTACCGTATGCTTGGCCCGAGGTGTGTGATGGTGATGACAGATACTCGATGCTCACCACGTCGGGACTATGAAGAAGATCAACTTGCGCACAACATTGCAAACATGGCCGTCTAACCTTCGAAGTTTTGGTTGCTTCTAATCTAGGCAAAGTTTCTCGGGAGATTTCACCACTAGTATCATGTCTGTGTTGACAATAACGTTACAACTTTAAACTTTCTATTAGTAGTGGCGTGTGTTAGAAGTATGGCACCCCCCTACCACACCCCACTTCAACGATTAAAACATGACCAACCAATACCGCCAATATTGGAAGTTTAAGTTGATTCTAAACTAGAGCTAAGTTTGTAAGCATTGTGTTAGTGCGTGCATTATCTCTTTGCAGTTCTTGTTTTAAATGTCTAGAGGTGTGTTGTGTACATGTGATCATACCGACACCTCCCTCCAACCACTGCATGCTTAAAAAATTGAAACGTATCCAACCAATGCCACCAATATAGTCTTATTGATTGAAAGGTTTGAGTTGTTTCTTTTAAAGTATGTTCTACTTATTTTACTTATTGTTTTACTATATCTTAAATATGTTTGATATTCAACTTCTTGAATTCAAGAAGAAAAATGATTCACAATTTGAATGTGTGATTATGGGAATAATATGGTAATAATACATGGTAATACACTACTTCTTGTTCATAGAATGTTACTGGGTTGATTTCGAAACTTTGAACGTATACAGATCTTAGTCTTACTTAAAACTCCTTTCATAGTCCACACATCATATGTTAGTATGTTGCAGTATTTGTTTGATCAACACCTCAACGATTTTAATGATACGAACGTGTTACTAGAGTCTGAATTGTACCTCACCATTCCTTTGAAAGATGAAATAGTCAACTCCACGTCGCGTCGCTATGAAACAAGGCATCAATAGATAGAAGTTTGAGTTGTTTCCAACATCTACGAAACGTGCTACGTCTTTTACCTCTACCTACAGAATATTACTTGGCTACCACACGTGTATGTTAGGTTGTAAACAGTGTACAGCACAACTTATGTATAGTGACAGCCATGGTTGTGCCGTCAGCACTTGAGGTTTTATGTGCTTGGGAAATGTGCTTACTAACGTTACTTATTTATGTATATGTAGAGAATGTGTCTTCACACCGTATCATTTTCAACATTACTCCGTAGTAAATATTTAATATATATGTAAGTTATAAGGCGTCTTCTCGTGACGTCATAGCAGCCATATTTGAGTCCAAAGTGAGACGAATATGCTTAGCACGAGATATGAGTGTTTTGGCACGAATATCCCTCCAAAACGTTTACGAAAATGATTTTAAACCACGAAGAGAATGGCCGAGACAAGAGAAATTTTTCACTTTGCTTTTTAGTGATAATGGCAATCCAAATTTAGAGAACAGCTGTTGAACTTCAACCAAACGCCTTCAGAAACATTGTAACAATGAACTATATAGCTATCACATTGCCCTTTTAGCCACCATGCGTATTATGAATACATCCTGTTGCCACGTCTATTTTCTAAGCAGAAAGCAGTCGTTTTATCTAAGTATTCAAAAACTTTTTTCTGTGTAGCCTTGTTGTTTTCTGTTTACTTTTCTTGATTGTGTAAACTACATTGAAATGTTTTGTATATTATGAGTTTCACAACTTGTCAATTGTCCCTTGTATTGAGGAGAATACGAGCCCACATTCAGACTTCAGTGCAAGCAAGGCGAATAAACCTGTATAATATACGAATGACGTTCCCACCCCATCTTGGAAACTGTCTTGCAAAGCTTTTATCAAAACTACACAGACTTGAGTACGTGCAAGTGTTGCATTATAAATACTGTATGTTTTATTCAACATCAACGTTATAATTATATGTTTATGGAAGATAAAGTTATGCAGACGTAAATAAGTTTGTTTTACAGGATCTGTACTGTCACGACGACTCTTTCAGCCGGTAATACACTTGTTGTTCCTTACTTTGTACTTTGTAGCATTGTTCTTTTGCTGTTTACTAAATAATAAATATTCCACACTAGAACAATGAGATCGCTTTCCAAGAAATGTGTCTCAAGCATATTTAAGTTAATAATGTCATGTTGCATATTATTGTGTTGGGCTTCAAGAAGGACATTTACACACAAGTCCCGTTCACAGTTTAGTAAAATCATAAACTACCAACTGATACTTTACTTTGTTACTTTCATTTCATATAATATTGAGGACAAGTGACTTCAACCAGTACCCCTATGTTGTGTGGGGTTTGGGGACGACTAATGTTTTGCTTGTGTGAAATTTGATAATTGTGGGAATAGATTTAAGAAAACACCATTCACTTTTAGGCCTACTTCAATTGCAAAATGCGCTCTTTTCACCTAACTGCTAGAGATTATATTACCCATGAATTATCATCAAAAAGTTTTACGTAAGTAAGTTTCACTTAAACATAAGGTATTAGTTCACTACGCGGATTACGTGAAGACACCCGTGAATTACATGGAATTCGAACCCACGTCCCCAGGTGGCAGCGCTTACAATTTGCATGAGACACCGTGGTTGACTCCGGTTAGTTCCGGTACACGCGTCATCTCAATTACACCCGGAACAGTCAGGCAGGTGGGCTGATTGAAATCTAGAAGCTCGCCCATCTTGCCACTCCGGCTGACAAGGGTTGAATCACGACCCGTATTTGTCACTGGGCCCTTGTACGTTTAGCCAGCCGCGTTATTCTGCGAGCGCCTTTTCTCGTTCTGACAGCTCGACTGCGGTCGCACGTTCGTCCCTCGGCCCACAGCCTTCGTGCGTTGATACGCGCCATGTTGCAGCAGCGGTGCTTCGTGTTGGTCCCCCACAGCCTTCTTGCGTTGATACGCGCCATGTTGTAGCGGCGGTGCTTCGTGTTGGTCCCCCACAGCCTTCTTGCGTTGATACGCGCCATGTTGCAGCGGCGGTGCTTCGTGTTGGTCCCCCACAGCCTTCTTGCGTTGATACGCGCCATGTTGTAGCGGCGGTGCTTCGTGTTTGTCTCCCACAGCCTTCCTGCGTCGATACGCGCCATGTTACAGCGGCGGTGCTTCGTGTTGGTCCCCCGCACTGCCTTGCGTTCATACTGTAATTTTGCACAATTTTACACAACATTATACGTGCGTACATACAAATGTACATACATATACACGATCACTTTGACGCACATACATTCTCGCATAATAAATTCTCGCATACAGAACCACGCATGTATGCACGCCGCACGCACCCACGTACAAAATAAATAAATACATATTGCAAATAAGTTTGAATCTCGTCTATCAAGTCTCAACGTTGTAGTATGCGTGTGCGTGTTCTGACGTACCAACATTCTTTTTCCCCCGCTGACAGGTTATCGTGACGTCAAAATCGCGTCTCCTAGTTGCTATACCGATCTTGGGTTGGTTCATCAATGACTCGAAACGTCATAATGCGACGCCGTTCGCCCCCCCCCCCCCATCCGTCCATCTCTAGAGTTTGGACTATGCGCACAATATTGGCTCTTCTAGTTTCATTTCTCACCGTTGTCCGTCGTGGAGCGCTCGCGTCGTGGCGGAGAACAATCACTCGCTCATAAGATTTAATTAGTCCGCGGTAATTTGTCTGCCCCCACCCCGTCTTCAGTTGTGGCAAGAATAATTCCTAACGCGACCGATGCAGCAATTAATTATTTACCACATCGTAGAGCGGCCCAACAGTGCGAGTTCTGCTTTTCTTCTCGCTGTCTCGCGGTAATTGTCGCCTCGTTTCTCATCCCGTCCGCCGCGCGGCGCTGAGAGCGCGGCCGCCATCTTTGAATCAGCCTCGCCATTGTTTGAAGCGGTGTGTGGGCCGTGGGGTTGTAGTGTGAGTGTACGTTGCACAATAGTTGAAACTGTGGAACATTTCACCTTTTTGTGGGAATCTTGAATATTATATTTTTGATAAAAATATTGCAATGGATCCTTGCTAGGTAATGTTATCATAGAGTGTAAGAAGTATTTCAAATATATAATATATATATATACCTCACTTAGGACCGGTTTTTCAATCGGTCATTAAAGGGGCCATTAGTTGACGGTCCGTTATCTGCATACGGTTTGTTGGGTTACAGATTAGAGACCGTCAGCTAACGGCCCCGTTAACGACCCGTTAATCAGTTGAAAAACCGGGCGTTAAAGTCTTATCTACCTAGTTATCACTTGATTTTGGCTGATTGCTACCAATTCAATAGCAAGTGATAACTACGTAGATATCACTTAAAGTGAGTTCTGTCACCGTGAGTACTTTCAGAAATAGTCCCCCAGTTATTAGAATGCTAAAACGTTATTGGTTGACAATCTTACTGTTTTTCGCTTTGAAAAAGATTGAAAATTAATTGTGTTGCTCGAAATGAGAACACTGTGTAAATCACCCTGTTATAAGCGAACGAAAAGAAGCCAATTAAAAGTATCTCGGTCGCTTTCTGCTCTCTCGTTACACAATTTAGTGGTGAGATACCAAAGTATCTCACGACTGGAGTTTTCTATTAGTTTGAAAACTTTTTAAAATCCAAGCTGAGTACTGCGTAAAAAAACCAACTAGTATGATGTGTCTCCAAGTATGAATCCCAGATGTTAATATAACGTTGATGAAAAGTTTTGATTCCAGTGTGATGTATCATTTCTTTTGTAATCTTGTTTTCGCTTTGTCATATTCTTAGTTCTTGTAAACGAATCACATCCAGTATGCCATGACACAAAGTACCACCAATTTACTTACATCTTTCGGAGTTTATCTTTATAAGCACAAGTTTTCAATATCAAAAATTGTATATGGATGAGTTTTTACTGATGGAATTCATGTTTGGTCAAGTCAAACATATTACAAGAAAGATTACAAGAGAGAGAGAAGAGAGAAGAGAGAAGAGGAAATGTTTCAATATCAGAAATTGTATATGGATGAGTTTTTACTGATGGAATTCGTGTTTGGTCAAGTCAAACATACTACAAGAGATGAAATTAATTGAATATGTTAAGAAGTTGCATAAGTTGAGGTGTATATGAGTACATAATCGTATTGTGTGTAATGACGTTATACCAATTTAAAATAAACGTACATTTATTGAAATCGAACACGAAGAGAAGATATCTATCTTTTAAGTGATTTCTGTGTCGTTTCAACCTTGAAATACATCTTGGGCGAAGTGCAACCCCACGAGCTGCACTTAGTTGACGCTACTTAGCGTATCAAGTATCCCCTATCGCAGGCAACACTAACGCATTCTGTTGGAACACAGACGCACTTCACGGCGACTCTCGACCGTAATCGATATCCATTAAGCAATGACACTTTGTTTCTGTCGGATTAGCGAGGGACAGTTTCTATTGTGGTTGCCGTGGTAACAATACAGAACCCAAGGATGCCTGTGATTGTGTTTTACTTGTTTTCAACATAGTGAGTGTTATTGTTCATTATTATCTTGATACAGAATACATTTAATCCACTTACTACATTAGGTTGTATTATTACTTTTAAAGTATAAGAAAACAATCTACCAAGATCAATAGTTGAGCGTTGTTATAAAGTAATACAAAAAACAGTAACCTACAATACAAATATGAACAACGTAGCAAAGCAAACATTAACTACGTTAACCACGCGAGCCGAGGTCGTACTCGGACGTCTATCTTCACAATATATTGTTTATGTAGTACTATAAATACAGTATAAGAACGATAAGATAGATTAATATTTACTTTCTGACTGCTGAAAAATACTTCTAGTACAATATATTATTATTAAGATAGTAATCGGAGTCCGTATGACTCGGTACGAACTCGACTCCCGTGGTAAACGTAGTATAGTTATCAGCTCACGCCCAAAATATGTTGAAGTTTTAATGTTGGATGAAATGAAGAATATTACAGCGTTGCCAAATAAGACCGACCACGTGGTATATCACGGCTATACGTACCCCTTTGTCAATTTTGTTGGCAATGTCGAACCAACAAGCAAACAGTCGACAACGTCCACATTGTTTTCACATGAGTGTAACTCTCGCCGGGTCATCAAAGAACGCGTTTAATTCCACTGTTAATTAACTAAACGACATTTTATGTCAAGATGGATGTGATAATCGAGTTCGAGTTATCACCCGTATCAATCACACGGGATTATCTGTGACTGTACTACATACGCGCCGCGGTAATATACGCCCTGTTAATGGGGTGCAGTGTGACGGGATGTGACCTATGTGTTGGGGGATATTCTTGGTTGCTGGTGGTTGATGGTTCGATACTCGTTTCCGGTATTAGCTGAAGGTGCACAAGATAAGATGTATGCTTTCATAGCTTCCAATGAACATTGTAAATAGTACAATGTATCCCACTGAAAGTAGTTTCAGAAACAAAGTAGATAAACAAAAAAAACTAATTAATTTCGAATTTTAAAATTTATAAAATGTATGTTTTGTGATACTCAAAATTTAAGTTACTTTTTAAATTATAAAAATTGACAAAACGTTTAACCGTTTGGGTTTTGTTTCTTATTAATTTACAGATATAAACATTTCATTACCTTAATTAAGACATTAAGAGTGTTCAATCAAAATGATAAAGGTGGCGTGAGTAGATTCACATATATTGCTAATGTTCAGTGACTAGCGACTTGACTAACGGCCAACTTCTAAATATCTCATTGTTAAATTAGTAAGCGTACAAAATAGCATTCGTGAGTCAGTTAACCATACTGTGCGGTGTTCATAAGACGAGAAATAGAACCCTGAATATAGCATTGTGAGAGACTTGCCATGCTCTGCAACGTTTCTTGTTAGTTATAAGAGCGAGGCACAACACGCCCGCATGTCTGTAGGCCTACCTGAAACAGACGCTCCTCTGGCATTAAAACATATTCATGCGTACGTTGAGCAGCTAAGAGTTAGATAATGTGACATTTGTTGTATGTTCCGCCGAAAATATGTTTACTAATCAACGGGTTTAAGGTACAAAGTTTTGGCTGCTACATGAGTTGAGGTAACATCAGTGGTGCCTTTGGAAATGACCATTACTGGTTACAGAGGTTGGTTCTAATGAATATTAGCATGCAATTTCACATTAAACGTGACGTGTTACTGTTTCATGTGAGACTAGCCCGCCCGTTGAACATTTTCTGTAGACATTCATTGTTATAAGCCGGGTTTACATGCACGCAACGTGGCGAAAATGAATTTGACCAACCATAACGAGAAATTAAGTTGGTAGGCGATACCACGTCGAAATACTTTAACCGAAATACTTTAAATACTTTAATACTTTTAATACTTAATCGCTTCACGTCTGACGGACATATGACAACCCAGGAAGAGTTACTGTTCTGCATACTGCTGAACTAAATTATATCTTTGAAAGCGCATAGCGTAACAAAAATTGTAGACTCACTGTAAAAACGAAAACTGAATATAAATGTTATTGAAGTACCGATGTGAAAATGGCATGTTTAATACGACGCTGTGAAACGCATACGTTTGTATCGGTAGTTGCTGAAGCGTGGGCGACCGTGCTGCTATCCCACGGCAAACTATTGTAGCGTCGTGTGGGTAGGTGGCAGGTAGCCTTGATAACGTCGCGTCGTCTCGCTGCTGCACGAAAACCACCCCGAGCATTTAGTTTCGTTTTGCCTTCGTCCCCCCACCCCCTCGACTCGTAAAAATCTGAGCTTTTGATATACGGTTCTTGAAAATGAACTTCCGCTGTCTGGGAAGACTGTTGGAACGATATTCGAAGGATTCTAGTTTGAAAGTTACTGTCAAGATTGTCGCTCCAAGTTTAGACAACTTTTCTTATAAGGAGCTTTCGAGTAGAGAATCATTTGAGTACGAAGAAAGACGGAATCTTTTCAAGTTATCATATAAAATCGTCCGTATGCACGAGTTACATTCTAAGCAGAGGAGCCGAACTGGAAGATTGAAATTAGATTTAGCTAAACTGTCTTACCCCTAATTCAACGCGCTGTCCGCAGAGTCGGCCGGTCACGGTGGCTCCCCTGAGTCTTCGTTCCAATGGAGACTTGGCAACAGCGCATTTGAATTTCGAATATCGTTTGGCCGGCGGATCAGGGATTAGTCCCGACGTCTTGGCCTCCACGGGGGTGGTGGGGGCGGGGGTGGTGACATCTGACATCCGAGTGCTCGTTCAGTCGACCCGCTAGGAGGGTCTTTTATTGCAAGCGACGTGCTTGCAGGATTGAGGCGCCCGAGGTTTAGGCCTTGGGCGGGTGTATTCATGAGCAGGGTACTCGAGAACGCCCGAGGGCCATTCAAGGGGAATCATCACATCTCAATATAAGGAGAGGTTGGTTGGTGATTACCTCGTGCGCTGGCTGCTTCTCTCAGTGAGCCGATATTACAACGTGAGGGCTCGGCCGCAACGAGTGTTTTAACACTTCCATAACCCATCGTGCATGGTGATAATAATGCACACATGGTAATAACATGCTTCACCGAGTTTAATGAACGATTTAAACTCTATATCTTAACCAGAGGAACGATAAATAAGCTAAACTCATGGACATATTTTACATACATAAAAAATACTTGACATTATGATCATAAACATCTAAACTCCGGTTTTCACTGATTTCGTTAAATGATTTATACTAGCAATTAGTAACTTTAGCTGCACGCACTAGAATCGATCCTACACAAGAGGGCTTGTAACGTTTTAAATGTTGACTAATTTGCTCCGGAAATTCTCAATTGTTTAGTGATTAGTTACTTAGTATTCGGAATGTTTATGTAATGTCTCCTAATACTGAAATAACACTATTGCTGCATTGTTGTATAGGGTTGTTCATTGTTCAGTTGTGACTATTCAATTATGAATGAAGGTTGAAATGACGCTTGAATCCAGACTGTGTGTTTCCTACATTGCTTGCCTCTCAATAGCAATAAACTAGACTGTATTCAGTTTATGTATAATCTGAAGACAAATTGCTCCGGGCATGCAGTCAATCTCCTGACTGATCGTCCCTTTGAACGTCGTAACAGGATTGACAAATTCAATCACGAAATTGGTTTCGAGTCCATTTCTTTCAATTCCGACGCGGAAAGGAAAACACACACAGCAATCCTTTTAGAGCAGAAGGTCGTTGGCTGGTCCCGGTTGGGTCATGTGGCATTTAGCGTTCCATCACTTGGGTATGTATGTGGTCGCGTGCTATTCGCTATTTGCCAGACCTCACGGGATGTGTTTTGCTGTGTGTGAGAACAACTCATTTCTCGGCTTTCTTATTGAAACTGGAAGTATCGGAAAGGGACGACGCTTGATGCTCATGAAATGTGGTATATATGGTGCAGTGTTACTGGACAATATAACTCAGGAAAGAGAAAAGGTTATGAAGAAGAGATGTGATGTTACTCAACAATATCTGAAAGGGGAAATAATACATATGTGCCTTACGGGATATGGTATTGATGAAATGTTATGTTACTTTACAATGAAAGGGAGAATGAGACAGATGATGTGATGTAGTATTACTTGACAATATCTGAAAGAAAAAACGAGAGCTTTGATATCCCATGAAATGTGGTGTTATCATAAAATATCACAACACAAAAGATGTTGAAGGCTTACGTGCGATGTGCACAAACCTCGTTCAATGAAAAAATGATAAATGAATGTGTTGTAAATGAAACAAAGAAAAGATTTCTTTTCTTTAATGTCGGTTTATATTTACTTATGTAGAGTGGAAATATTTTCTCTTTGCCCTTTGCTTTTTACTATTCCAACGTATGTTCAAAACAAATTACCAATTTTTTTTGCGACGTATATGATTCGAGATTATATTGCAAAACCAGTTGTGTTGTAAAATTTCTGGAACCATAAACAAAGTGTAAAGACATGTTTTTATACGTTGTTAAGTAGTTTGGCAAAAATGTATCTATGATAGTTTTTTGTGTAGGCTATAGAGTTTTCCATCTGTCGGTACAAGTGTGCAAAGTGCTAGACACATCTATTACTTGGGGCTGCAGGAAACCGACGACGGTGTACATAGCCGATAATACGTATAGCCGGAGACAATAGTCTCAAGTGTCGTCGCTGGAACAATATGATCCCATTAACGGATGTATGCTCTACTAATTACCGTCGCCGAATAGGATGCTGTATTTGATACGTCATCACAATCAAGTGGTGTTCAGAAACTCATCACAATTGTTGTGACGTCATCTTGGTATTGGCACCAGTCGGGGCCGCTGTTTACACCGTCTACACTCTGCAGTACATATAATGACAGGACGGGGCACCCACGTCCCTATCTGACACCTCGAGCACGACCGTACCAATTAGACAGCTGTTGCAGCCGACATTTATGTAGTCCAAGGAACGAATTATGGTATCAAAGCTCATCAAAATACCAGGGTCTGGATTTACAAGAGAACCCAAGTCGTTTTTTGTTCTTAACTCCAAGACCTCCCTAAATTTGAACCTCTTGTGAATCCAGGCCAGTATCTGAGAATAGATTTTTTAAACGAATTATTTGAATGTTAAATATTACGTCTTTGTTCCGATCAGGAATTAGTAACTTCTTCGTGTGACATGGGTCTGGTTTCACGAGGTCCAAGTTATGCCGGTCTTAGAGTTAAAGGGTTAGTCAGATAGAAAACTAAAAAACTATCATTTGTATATGTCCACCCTCAAATATGGAAAACATGACTAAAAGATACCATACTTTAAAAGCAGGCGGTTAAAAAATTAACGAAAACCGCGATTTTTTGGCTTGTTGCTACCAAGTAGCACCTAGCAACTCTTCTCATGGTAATTCCCATATGAAATAATGTTACCTCGAGATAGTAAAACCACCGCTAAAATATAGGGCACTTATCAAAAATCGATCAGGAGGTTTAATGTGCTTCGTTTCCCTACCGTTAACATGCTTCTTAGTACGAACGTGTACTTCTACAAAATGCCCTGCAATTAATTTTTTTGTGACTTGATGTGAAGAAAAGTTGCAATCTGTTTTGAGCGGTAGGCCTACTGTCCGCAGTCGCCGAGTGTTTCGCGAAGCGCTGGATGGACTCGTATTACACAATGAGTGCTCTGTATATCAGGCAGGCGTTAGCGACCTCAGAACCGATACAGCTGTACTACGCTTTAAAAGAAAAATGCATCAGAGCTTTCGAAGTGAATCTTATAGAACAGCTAAATGTTCACTATTTTTTTTCTTGCATTGAAGCAACCTTTATCAATTTTATTTTACACATAACTGAATTTCATGCACTTATGACTGAGTAGTGATTTTTTAGTTTATCATCTGACTAGTCCTTTAAGGCCAGAAAAATACATAGAACCTCTTGTGAATGTGGGTCCTGGTGTGTGTGCGTGAAGACTTAGAACCAATATAGGATGTAGTATTTTCAAGTCCGTAAATTGAATAAGCCATACATAGATGTTGATAGATTATCGTTCTGCTTTATGTATATTATATTGAATCAATTCAATGTATAGTATTTTACTAGCCCAATGATTGAGTTTTGGAAAACTGGTTTTCCAATTTTATTTGAACGAGAGAGAGTTCAGCCTAAACGATCTTCTGGCGTTTTTTTTTTTTTTTTTTTTTTTGTAAATTCACTTTTCTATTTCGTATTTACATAAAGTGAAGTTCATATTTCTTCTCTATTGACAGCAGCAGGTTTCACTCGGCCATGCACGCGTTCGGCTTGGGTGTACGAGTATATATATATATATATACACACATAGAGCTCCGACCGCGCCCCCTTTAGTCACGGCTGTGCGGACCCTTGGACTACGCCCAACAGCGAGAGCCGTTCTATTCACTTTGTTACGATTCATTCTTCATAAAACTTTAAATAGATAACATTTAAGATATCGAAGGCTCCACTCCATACAAGAGACATCAATCACTTACTTTGGGTCGTTGTTGAATCGAGACGCCTAGAGGGCGTTTCCTGCCTTCTTCTCGAGCGCCCATTAATAAGTGAGAACCTCTGACAGGTGGTGCATGGAGAGGTATTGAAAACTGTCTTACGCCACTGTTATTTCATAATTAAGGTTAATTTACAAATTAGGGCATTATTAAATTATCTAATCCAAACAGCAGGTATTCGGTTTGATTAACCTTTTGATTTCTTTAAGCGATTTCGATTATGTAAACGTCATGAAAACACCTCTATTGATTCACTTTCCACAATCATCATTCTTCGATAATGGCATTGATCTTTTGTGATCTTTTTATAAAAGCACGCGCAGTTATCAGTGCTCATTAATCCAATGGATGCATTAGTTTTTCATATTTTCGTAAATATGCAACAGGAGAGCTTGTATTAAATTGTATTGAAAATTGTTGTTTTATGAGCATAAATCAGTTTTTAACGTGATGGCGTTCAATGGGAAGGAAGGCTTTCTAGAAGAGAGGACACAACCGCGCCACGTACAAACATTTTAAAATAATGTGTAGCGTTTTCAGAGTAGTATACGAAGTATACAGAGTTAACTGCTGATTGAGATAATAAATATAGGAGGAACACTAAACATCTTTTGATATCTGCATTAACGCGGTGACGCTGTTCTCGTCGTCAAGGGGTCTACGGCCGTGTGTGGAATTCGGACCAACTTCCCCTTGCCATAGACGTTTCCCATCCGTTGTCAATACTTGCATAGCGCGCCTGGGCTAACGTCTTTACAATGGGTTCGTTAGCGGAAGTAATTTCATGTATATACACGTCATCCCAGCGAGCAATATGAATTATTTGTTAACATCGATCGAACTTGTGATATTTTTCTCTTGAATCGTTTGAAAACTCGTTAGTTGGAAATGATTTATTAAGCGATATGAGATCGAATTTGCTGCAGGAAATTGGCTGTTAGCGAGGAAGGGAGTAAAGATCAAATCCTAATGAGAAAGTATAAGGCAGGAGTTCCGTTCTTCTTATTCTAGTTCCTTCCACTCGGGCAGATTTTCTTATTCCAGAGTCGGGAGATTGAATCACCGCCGCAAACGGTTCAGCTCAGGTCGAACATTTCTGAGCCCTCATGTTTTGTCCCGTTCAAGGACCGATGGAAAGTTTTGCCATTCGACCTATAGAAGTATCTCATTGTATTACGTGTCGGTTGGTTCACGATGGACAATTAAATGTTACCTTTAGGCTCCACGCAGACAAACCAAACACGATCTTTCCAGCGAATCAGCTTATAATAGGTACAACTTCAAGACATTCTTTGCATTCCATCCAATATTAATTGTCAAACATTATATTTTAATTTGTATATTGTAAGTGAAGTTGATATCAGACTACAAAGGCTAGATGAGAGTAATTATACCGTGGCTGAACTGAAACCGCTGTTCAGGGCAAAACGCGTAGAACTACAGTGTCTATGGTGTTTAATCGTTAAAAGTTAAATTTAATAGATAACGAGCGTTTGCGTGGTTTAACACAAAGATTCCAGTGATGTTCTACAAAGTGTTGTTGTTTTTGTTACAGGAACTGACGACGTCTTCCGGTTCTCCGGCAACGAGAGTCACACAGACTTCTTCCGCGTGGTTCTCAGAGATGGCGACTCCCTGCTGGTCGGGGGGCGGTAAGTTCACTGTCTATCCACGCTTTCTATGCACACTGTCTATCCACCCCTTGGGGGTCTTGTAGCTGTGTATCCACGACGCTGTCCACCCTTTGGACTCGTTCTATTATCCACCAGCGCTAACCAGGGGCGGACAGGCCCACCGGGCAACCGGGCAAATGCCCGGTGGCCTGCCTGTTTTGGCCCAAATTTGGCCTGGTCTGACTGGAACAGGCATAAACTAAACTGCCTGGTGCCAGTTGCCGCGCTGGCGGCGCTGCCCACCGTGTACCTGTGAGTGAAGAAAACACTAATCTACTAATAACAATCAGATAGTGGTGTGCGCTGCCCGGCATAGGCGTGCGCAGGAGGGGGCAAGGGGGGGCAGTTTCCCCCCATTAGAATAGGTTTTTTGTTTTGCAGAATGAGGCATTAGATTGGAAAATCATATTTAGTGGCACTTTGCTCGCAAGTCACAACACAGTAGAAATGTCTATAAATATATTCCTCCTACTTTTACTGTTTCTCCAACTGCCTTACCCGTTTGGCCCGGGAGAGAATAGGTCCAGGGACAGTGCCTGTCGTAAGAGGCGACAAAAATGATGTCGTATATGACACTAGGAAAACGCTCTGTTTCACGCGTTGATAAGCGAGTGCGTCAATATCTACGAACTTTCTGGCGAAAAGTTTTCAATGCTAATACGAACAACAATTAACAACAATTCAAGAATGCGCATTGCAAAAATTGTTCTTATTTCCATGGCTATTATACTTTCCGACATTGTTGTATGCAGTGCAATGTGCGTTGCTAAGAATTTTCGTGGTCATGTTTTCAACACGGTCCGCCACCGTTACTAACACTTATTGACAGCAATAGAAATGTAATTTCTGCCTCTAATACGTATTGGATCGCATTTACATTAGTATATTCGTGACCGGACAAAAATTTACTATAAGATAGCCACCTCACATTTTGCCGTTACTGCGTTTTAGAAAAATATTTTCGAGTAACTTTCGTGTAACTTTGCCAATATTTATCAGATCGCCAATACATTAACATATTCGTGACCGAAAAAATCTGTCTATCTCACATTTTGCCGCCATTTTGTTTCAGAAAAATATTTTGCAGTAACTATGGGGTAACTTTGTAACTTTTTGAACGATTTTGCCTCAAAACTATACACCTTCAATCCACATCGAGGCTTGTGGATGGTTCAAATTTCAAGTTGATCGGACTTTCCGTTCGACCGCTATCGACAGACAATAAAAAAAAAAAAAAAAAAAAAAAAAAAACAGAACGAAGTGCCATAAGAGTCAAGTGGAAACGCTCGCTTCGCTCGCTTAATAATGGTTCTTATTTTATCATAAGTCCTAGATTGGTTTGACTTTGGAATGAGCTGACCGGAGTCAACATGACCTGTTGCCCTAACACCAAAATTTTGGCTTTGTGACTGACCACTATACCATCACTTTGTAACAATGATATCACTGATAAAATTAAACCATTCAACAGACAACCTTTACTCCTCCTAAAACGCTTAAAACACATTAAAAGGCGCCTATTTATAAAAACTCGCCTGCGGCGCTTTTTTGTAGTGGATATCCCCCCCACACTTGGAAGGTGTGGGGCGCCGCCGGGAAGTACTTTGGCCGGAAATTTATTGTGCCCCCCCATTGATCAACCTTTGCGCACGCCTCAGCGCTGCAGTCCCTCTCACAGAACAATGTAAATTTTTGCTGACAATTTTATATATTCTTTACCAATTATGTATAACACTATGTTACTATAAAGAAGATATAGATTTCACGATAAACTTTCGCTTTCCATTGTCAATTATATACTCAAAAATCAATGGGCTTACATGTGCAAGTTTAAAATTTAAATTTCTTTAAATCAGAGTCCCTCCCCCCCCCCCCCCCCCCCCCACCACCCTTCCGTTACGATATTGCAAGGTTTAAATAACATAGTAGAATCGTTGGATTTCGGTGTAACTTGATGTCATTCTCATCAGTCGTTAGACAGTGTTCCAATCTTCTTGCTTGTGTTTTTTCTACTTTTAACCGACGAAATCTATAGTATTTCGGTAGTGCATTCAGCCTGCTATGTTTTTTCTAAAACGCACCAAATGCCTTCTAAAAACCTGATTTGAAAAAATTTCGCCTGCGGCGCTGTTGTTGGGGGGCCCCAGCCCCCCAAACCCCCCGTGCCTGGCCTGACCAAAAGTTTGCCCGGCCTGGAATTTTTTCCCAGTCCGCCCCTGGCGCTAACTATGTCTCCACCTTGTCCATGTCTTGGATCAGTTAACTGTATCTCCACCCCCCCCCCCTTCCTCCTCCCTTGGGACCTATCACTGTCTATGGTATCCGTATAGGCACGCTCACTGTCCAAGCTACCCACCTCTAATTGCACAGTTAACTATTGCATAGTGACTAGTATCTGCTAGTGGCAGATCATCTAGATCTTAATTTCCCTCCAGGAGTGCCATTTTGAATGGGCGGCGATAAGTTTATCATCGGTTTCGATCGTTGCAAACAGGCGATGACCCAATCATCGCCTTTCATCAGCCTTACGTAACAACTGAAACTGGTGATATCGTTATTGTCGCCCATTCAGAATCGCTCCGCAAGACTAGCTCAACCTACTGATATCACGAGTCATAGTTAGAGATCATTTGCCAATGATAAACTCTGGACATTGTCAAAATGGCGCATGACCTATTGTCTTAGTACGAGTTATGTGTTTACCCTTAGCTCTAACCGAGTCTAAAAAACATCGACCACTAGATTCCGGAAGTTCTGTTGACTAATTGTCACTTTTCGCAGATAAGGAGCCAAAGAGAAAACAAACGAATAGTTAATTTGAGAGATTGTATTAATCATTGTAAAAGTGGTGGATAATCCCAATACTACAACCTGGAGCAATTAACGGGCTACAGTCATAACCAGAGAAAAGTAGCAAGTACGCAATATTGAAAGTGATTAATTAGCCAGTTACGGTTTTGTATGAATTAAATTTTTACTTCATAGAGTAACGTATTGTAATCGTTACGGTTGTGTGTCAAGGACAACTTATTTTATTAGGCCTAGCCATAGCAATTTTATCATACACAACTTTCAAATGAGTTTCTTGGTCTTACTACTTTTTCCAATGTTGTGTGGCATTAAAAAGGGATTAAAAAGTATTACTAACATTGTGATCGCATTACGCAATTTGAAATATTATTGAAATTAATTTTTTTCAAACGCAATTAATGTTGCATCCTTGTTTTGAGAGTATACGTAGATCTAGATAATATCTATCCCCGCATAATTCCAAAATATTGATATTAAACGTAATTTTCAAAATACGAACAAAAAAAATCTTCAATCATTACACTTTTCCCCTGATAAGATTCAAAAATTTGTAACTATGCCAAAGTTATTCGCGCGAACATTTTTCATTCGCGTTTATCTCAAGTAATTCACCGTCTCCCTTTTCTTCCAACTTAATTGATAATAATAATATACCAGTGAGGTTTTACTTGCGCCTTTCAATTTAGCTCCACGTTCGGATATGAAATTACAGTGCAGCTTGTGATAAGGGCGGCCGGCTTAGGGGCTGGAGTCACGCGTTCTACCCCTTGTGTCGCGCTGTAATGACGCACGAGTCCGTTGATCTCGGCGTATTATGCGCAAGGTGTGTAGTTATGTTGTAACCTGGCACAGGAACGATTGACCAGTGGGCATTCGGTTGACATGGATGATTGTTAACACTGATGTGTATTGATTGACGTGACATGTCCCCGTTGTCTCGGCCATATTGGCGTTACGCGCGATATCTACATTCGCTCGGCATTACTAATCAGCTGGCTCATTAAAATATGTACTTAAAACGTTATACACTACTTTTTGAATATGGCAGTTAAACACGTACGTGTGTGGCTCGTAAGTCTCGTGAGTTTATTACTGCTTCTTGCTAATGTAGAAGGTCCACGGTTCGATTCCAGGTTTTAACTTTAGAGCGTGACTTTAATCTATCTATTGCATACTGGTGTACACGTAAGCGATGACTTTGAAGCCGTCACAGTAACGATGCACATAATAAATTATATAAATAATACACTGAAAATCAATTCTCCTAAATGAGTGGTCTATGAATAAAAATGCATTTATTTATTAATTCTCTAGTTTTGTGACGTAGTTTATTTCGTGGCGGTTCATAGCCTGGCTACAAAATTGAGTAACAAAATGTAGACCCGGCGTCTCCACCAATACGCTAAGATCTAGTCCCTCCCGTGTCATCACAACCCGGCGCCTCCACAAATACGCTCATATCTAGTCCCTCCCATGTCATCACGACCCGGCGCCTCCACAAATACGCTAAGAACTAGTCCCTCCGTGACGTCACGACCCGGCGCCTCCACCAATACGCTAGGAACTAGTCCCTCCCGTGTTATCACGACCCGGCGCCTCCACCAATACGCTAAGAACTAGTCCCTCCCGTGTCATCACGACCCGGCGCCTCACCAATACGCTAAGATCTAGTCCCTCCCGTGTCATCACGACCCGGCGCCTCCACCAATACGCTAAGATCTAGTCCCTCCCGTGTCATCACGACCCGGCGCCTCCACAAATACGCTAAGATCTAGTCCCTCCCGTGTCATCACGACCCGGCGCCTCCACCAATACGCTAAGATCTAGTCCCTCCCGTGTCATCACGACCCGGCGCCTCCACCAATACGCTAAGATCTAGTCCCTCCCGTGTCATCACGACCCGGCGCCTCCACAAATACGCTAAGATCTAGTCCCTCCCGTGTCATCACGACCCGGCGCCTCACCAATACGCTAAGATCTAGTCCCTCCCGTGTCATCACGACCCGGCGCCTCCACAAATACGCTAAGATCTAGTCCCCCCGTGTCATCACGACCCGGCGCCTCCACAAATACGCTAAAATCTAGTCCCTCCCGTGTCATCACGACCCGGCGCCTCCACCAATACGCTAAGATCTAGTCCCTCCCGTGTCATCATGACCCGGCGCCTGCACCAATACGCTAAGATCTAGTCCCTCCCGTGTCATCACGACCCGGCGCCTCCACAAATACGCTAAGATCTAGTCCCTCCCTTGTCATCACGACCCGGCGCCTCCACCAACACGCTAAAAACAAGTCCCCCCGTGACGTCACGACTCGGCGCCTTCACCAACACGCTAAGAACTAGTCCCTCCGTGACGTCACGACCCGGCGCCTCCACCAACACGCTAAGAACTAGTCCCTCCCTTGTCATCACGACCCGGCGCCTCCACCAACACGCTAAAAACAAGTCCCCCCGTGACGTCACGACCCGGCGCCTTCACCAACACGCCAATAACTAGTCCCTCCGTGACGTCACGACCCGGCGCCTCCACCAACACGCTAAGAACTAGTCCCTCCGTGACGTCACGACCCGGCGCCTCCACCAATACGCTAAAAACAAGTCCCTCCGTGACGTCATGACCCGGCGCCTCCACCAATACGCTAAGAACTAGTCCCTCCGTGACGTCACGACCCGGCGCCTCCACCAACACGCTAAGAACTAGTCCCTCCCGCGACGTCACGACCCGGCGCCTCCACCAATACGCTAAGAACTTGTCCTTCCATGATGTCACGACTCGGCGCCTCCACCAACACGCTTAGAACTAGTCCCTCCGTGACGTCACGACCCGGCGCCTCCACCAACACCCTAAGATATAGTCCCTCTGTGACGTCACGACCCGGCACCTCCACCAACACGTTAAAAACAAGTCCCTCCGTAACGTCACGACCCGGCGCCTCCACCAACACGCCAAGAACTAGTCCCTCCATGACGTCATGACCCGGCGCCTCCACCAACACGCCAAGAACTAGTCCCTCCCGTGACGTCGCAGTCGACAGGCCTTGTAAATACTTAATAGCGTCACATCTCCGTGTACAGCGCTGTAATTAGCATCGCATCACAACATGTGGTGTACCACCCGCAACATGCTGTGGATACGAACAAACCCCCGTTCTGTTATTAACAAGTCGTTATCCCGTTCTGAACCGAGTCAGATTAAAATAGTTGTTGGGTTTAATTGCCAGTGTGCGCCGTGTTGTGCGTTATTAGTTATGCGTCCGTGGGCTGGCGACACTTGAGGCGTTCTTGTGGGCGCGTTACGAACTACGGCCGGCTTCGGTGGATCAATGGGTGTACTTGTGTCTCGTTGCGGCCACGGGAACAACTAGGTTCAGCTAGTGTACTGTCTTACCGAACTGTCTGTAGCGCCACATTTTACCCTAGCAACACACTACTACTCTTGTTTGCCACAATTTGTCACCGCGGTCACTATTCATAAGATTGTAGAGGGGAGTTAACTATGAGAGGTAAAAAAAGTATTCTGTTCTCTAGAGAACTCATGTTGTTCTTTAGAGGTTCACTTATTAACAAAAGTTCATATTTTTTCACTGATAAGAGCTAGGTTATGCTTGTTTGTAATGTTCAATAATTAGTTTTTAAGTAGCGCACAGCTCATGCATGCGTCCAATCACAAGACATATCTAATGCGAATTAGCGATGGCTGTATGTGACACGCCCGCGGTTATTGCACGAACCGAAAAAAAAACGGTTTTGACGCGTAAATGAATACAACGTTCTTAATTTGCGTATCTCAAAATTATTCGATAAAATAATTAATTTTAATGGTAGGTAACGGTAACGTTAACGGTAAGATTTAATGGTAGGTGGGCTAACTTTAATCGGTGTATTTTTATCACCACACAGGAGAGACAGTAAACACTCCAGTCCAATTTTAGACTAGAATAAGTTTTTCGTAAAAAAATTATTGGCTAACAAAATCGTGGTATATGATGAGAGCGAAACGAAGAATCGTTACAAAACCAAATGTTTGGTTTTTAAATGGAAGTAACATAATAACGTTATTAAAAATGCATGGCTCTGCAGTGGAGAAATTCATTCTTCGTGTGGTGAGAGGGTGGGAGGGGGGGGGGGGGCGATCGTGAATCCTTCACGTTCAACCGCGTAGTACATAACAACGCGCTGGTTCATGAAAGTAAAATGATAAAAATACAGATTGAAGCTACGCCGCCGCAGATGCTACCCCACTTCAAATATCATCCCCCTATGCATATCGTAGTAGTCTAGTGTATAGGTACTTCGGTTTTTATGATAGTGTTTATTCATACATTTGAAGTGTACTCAAGTTTTAATAGTATATACATTCATGTTAACAAAGCCGTTGACGGAACGGTCTGGTTAGTTTCGGTTTTTAATTTTCATAAACCATTGATTTATTACAGATCTGATTTAACTCTCTGAATCGACATTGCTCAGTTTTGAGGATTTTCTTATACTTATATATACTATTATTCTACGTATAGTTGTTTAAATGTTTAGTCTATAGTTATAATATGAGACGTTATACAATATGTGATACCAATGTAAGATTCTCTGAACGGAAGCTGAGGAAAGTCACGCACAAGACTACCTTATGTGAGTTCTTTAACTTCCTTCAGTGCCAAATCAAAAATCGCAAATGTATCATGAAATAAATAAATAAAATAAATAAATAATAACAAATGACTTGGCTTTTATTTAGGCCTACACTAATGTTAATCGATTTAAAATATCAGCAAAATTCCATTAGCCCTGCGATGTGTGAGAAACTAATGTTCTTACATTGTTTTAGGAGAAATGTCACTTTCGGCATTAGTAAGCTCCAAATTAAAATCTAAATACCTTTGATTTAAATCTTCTATACATTAAGAACCCACCGGTAAAAATACATGAGGCCCAAAAACTATAGTCCACCCCTTGTCCTGAGTTATACTAGATGCTCACGGTCAATACGGACTATCCCCTGCACTACTTGGTTGCTGCCCCAAAATGGCCGCTACTCTTGACTTTCACCCCGAGAGGCGACAAGTTGAAATGAAAAGTTAACTTATTTCCCCTTCTAAATCATCTTCCCGAAAAACTATGTCCCGCTATCACCGCTCGTTAAAAAAGTTCATTTCTCTAATGCCCTAAGCTAGAAATATGAGTGTACACAAATGTCGCTAAGGGAAACACAGACAACCCTGTTTTATCGTGGGCGGACACCATAAATCTAGCCCCTTATTCGCCTCCACCGCTCACACACACACGTAGTACGTTCACCTCTCTGCGCACAAGGAGAGCGCTAGTGTCGCCTCCTGATAAATTAGGCAACGTCGCCGTCCTAGACAATCGGGTACGGATTGAACGGGCGCGATGAGCAGAAGAATGCGAATAAACAACACAATTGAAAGAGTAATGTGTGTTCACGGTTTTCATTAATCTCATCTCGGCGTCTCGTTCTGGTTGTTTGATAGTGTAGCTCTATATATATACAGAGTTCCTACAAACCTGGAAAGTTAGGGAGAGTCAGGGAAATGGTTGATTTCGATCGACATGTTAGGGAAAGTTAGGGAATCTCAACATTACGAAATTTATTGTCAAATAATTCACTGACACAAAACAACCCTAAAAATTGTACTTATCTATTATTTTATACAGCTGTTATAAATATTATTACACTGGTCATCTGCATTATGTTTACACTTTTTAAAATTTTAATCGTTTAACTGTGTAATGCTTATACATGTCTGAAAGAAGTGCGTTGGGTGGCGGCACTGGAGGTTGCAAAGAAAAATTCCCTTTGGTACAACAACATCCCATTTTAGTCTCGTCTAGACGTGACTGTGATGTGGTCAGGAAAATTGAAGAGAAACTGTTAGTTAAAGTTATGGAAATGCACGCCGCGGTTTTTGGGGGAAGCGTCTGTATACAGACATAGGATTGGAGCATATTGATACTATTTTTGCCTCTTTTCCCTTTGTTCCAGAGATAAAATTAATAATTATAACACTATATTACGGTTAGAGTGTTGACATAGGGGTTCACTCCCACACTCAATGCAGGAGTTCGATTACCAGTTCTGGTTAGAATGTTCCAACTTTCAAAATTAGCAAGTCTTGCGATACGATAGTAGGATACATGTAAACGGTGAGGGTAGCCTTAGTGTCGACGAGGCATTTAATTCATTGTGAAATGTTCCTTATAATCAAGAGGGTATAAATAAACTTCCGTTGTATTTTATTCAAAACAACATTAAAACCCAACATAGCTCGTCTAATTTACGCATTCATATAAATTTTAAATTCAAAATATAAGTTTGTAGTTTCTGTAACTTTATAGATGGAAATTACTCGAAATTTTTAACTCTTTGAGATCGTACAGATTATTGTAAGTATTTTAGATGACGTAAGAATGCTCTTTGCAAGCATCTCTTATGACGGAAGCAGATTCCAAAATCAAATATCATGGCTTATAAGGGCGTGGCCAATGAGAATTGCTCTGTGAACGAAAATGTTCGTTGTGTACAAAACCTGGACCTAATATACAATTTGCGCGCGCACAAACGACGTCGGTGAAATGGATTTCTATATTAAATGATAATTCTTCACGTTTGTGAAACCGTCCTTACTTTTTTTTTTTTTTTTTTTTTTTTTTTTATTCACTAAATCGTTAATCTTTAACACGCCACCCGCGCTTTCGCGCATATGCGTGTCTTGGTCTCTTTACATATTACATTGTTACACTTACTTAACATGTTTACATTTACATTTTCCAATTTACATTTATACATTTCAAAGTTACATTTATACCTTAAACAATTATATTTATAATTAACATTTAACTTTACATTTAATTTACATATAAACATTTAAGTTATCGATGTACTCGAGCTAGGATGCCCTAAGTTGGGCTATTTTCCTTTCTCCCAAATGCCAGGTTTCTTCTTATGTTTACGATCCTCATCCTCTTATATCCTCTTCTTAGTTTCTTTTTCATCTTTTTACATTTTCTACCTCTTATCCCTTTTCGTTCTCTTTAATGCTTCTTTTTCGCCTTTCTTTCTTTCTTTCTTTCTTTCTTTCATCAACCTCTCTCTTCTCTCACCTGTGTTGCTTTCTTGACTACCTCCTCTCCCTATCGAGCTGAGGATATTGTTTCTTTCCTTACTGCTCTAACTCTTTTTTGAAGCCTTGCTCCTCACAAATTTTTCAAAGAGCTTAGGTTCTTCTTGTTCTTCTTGACAACTAAAAAGCCGTGCTCCTTGTTGGTTTTCCTTAGTACTTGAGTTCTTCTTCCTCTTCTTGACGACTAGAAAGCCTCGCTCTTCATTGTCTTCCTTGGTACTTGAGTTCTTCTACTTCTTCTCGACGACGACAAGTGGAAAGCCTTAACCTCGTTGGTTTCTTCAGTACACGAATTCTTCTTCTTCTTCTTCTTCTTCTACTTCTTCTTCTTGACGACTGGAAGGCCTTGCTCCATGTGGGTTTTCCTTGGTACTTGTGTTCTTGAATTCTTCTTCTTCTTCTTGACGACTAGAAGACCTTGCTCCTTGTAGGTTTTTCTTGGTACTTGAGTTCTTGAGTTCTTCTTCTTCTTCTTCTTGACGACAAGAGATGTTCCAAGTTCTTCCTCTTCTTTGATTTACCTCTTATTCTTCATCTTCTTCGTCTTCTTCTTCTCAGGAATCCTCCGGCAGACCTCTTCTTCCTGCTAGCTGGAGATGATCCTAGTTCTTAGTCTTCATCATGATCACTCTTCTTTGTCTTCTTACTCTTTCTTTCCGTACTGTCTTCTGTTACTTTCGTTTTTACAGAGTGATCTCAGTCTTCTTTCTCGATGTTATTCCCATATCCGGTTGACTTTCTGTTCGTTGTTTTCTTCCAAGAGCGATCAGTGTACCCTCCAACTTCTCCTTCTGCTTCCAGAAAATCTTCTTGTCTTGCATCTTCCCTTCTTGTCCAAACTTCCTTAGAGAATTCTACCAACTTACGGTAAACCTCTTCATTTTCCACTAAATGTCTAAGGTCTAGTTCTTCTTCTATGCTTCCCATTTCTTCTTCGAAGTATTTCTTTCTTATATCCGAGTACTCTTCACATATCATTACTACATGCCACTGGTCTTCTATTTCTCCGCATCTGCATTGGTCCTCCTTTTCTAGCCCCAGTCTTACAAGGGTCTTCCTAAAAGGCCCGTGTCCAGTCAGGCTATAAGTTGTAGCCAGGCCCGGAGCAAACCACGTCCATTTGCGCCTTTCCCTTACGTCCGGCAAGAAGTTGTACAAGTTTCTCCCTTTAGTTGACCCACTCCAGTTGTCCTGCCACCTGTCCCAGCAATCTTCTACAATCCTTCTTACTTCACTTCTTATAAACACTGTTCTTTCTCTTCCGATCGTTAGTGTTATGTTGTTCCTTACATGTAAGACTTCTTTAACCTCATCTTTCCTAATCCAATACCGCAACCCTGCAATAAGTATCTCATATTCTATCGGAAGCTTTCCCGATAGCACCATGAGAGCTTCTGTAGAAACAGTTCTACAGGCCCTAGTTGTTTGCATCAATAGACTTCTTTGCATGGATTGCAGTATTCTTCTAATACGGACTTGTTCAACTTTATTTATCCATGCTGATGCCCCATACGTGATTATGGGTATCGCCACCGCGTCGTATAGTGTACTCATAGTCTTCGCATTTAATCCCCAGTCCTTTCTTGCAATTCTTTTAATTATTCCGAATACATTGGTGATTTTCTTCCTTGTCTGATTTATGTGTGGGATAAAGCTTAACTTCTCGTCCAGTATTAAGCCGAGGTACTTGTATGTTGTCACTTGTTGTATTCGTTTCCCGTTAACTCTTATGGTCGGTATTCTGGTCCTGGAAAATTTGCCCTTAAGCATCATAAACTTAGTTTTTTCTTCCGAGATCTTCATTTTGTGTAATTTGTTCCAAGCGTCTGCCTTATTTAGAGCTTCGTTTCCTCTTTCTTCTAACTCCCTTCTGCTGTTTGCTCTCACCAATATGACCTTGTCATTGGCATAGGCGATCGTAGTAGTACCCTCAGTCTGTATTAGCGTATCCTCATCAAACACCATATTCCAGGCTATGGGTCCCAACACAGATCCTTGTGGGCAACCTCTGTCCACCTTTCTTTCCACACAAGTATAGTTTGTTCTGACCTCGATCTTTCTGTCACTAAAGTAGCTATTTATCATCTTGTACATCTTTTCTGTCACTCCTACTTGTCTAAATCTCCTGACGATACTTGGCCACCAAACATTGTCAAAGGCCCCACTAATGTCAATGAAAATTGCCATAACGTATTTGGTCGGCGCCGTATGTACCTCTCGTAACAGTTTATTAATGGCATCTTCAGTCGATTTACCCTTTCTAAATCCATATTGTGTGTCCGCACATAAGTCAGACCTTAGATAAATACGGTTTATTCTTCCTACTAAGATTCTCTCGAAAACCTTTCCTAACATTGGTAGCAACGTGATTGGTCGATAACTCTCTACTCTGTTGTTAGGCTTGTCTTCCGCCTTTTTCAAAATCTTGATGTTACCTATCTTCCACTCAGTTGCGAAAACTCCCTCATCAAGGCATTTATTGAAGATTCTTCGAATTAATTCCGGGTACATGGTCCAAGTTTTCTCCACCACCTCTTTTTCTATTCCATCCCAACCAGGTGCCTTTCCGGCCTTCATCTTGAGTATGGCCTCTCCAATTTCCTCCAGGGTTACCTCTTCTTCGTGTCCCGTCCCTTTATATGCCTCGTTCTCCTGCCTTATTTTTAGCTGGTCCTCGTTTTCTATTGCCTCGTTGTCTTTAGGTAACATCTTATCTAGGAGAACGTTAATGGTCTCCTCCCAATCTTTCGTTTCTTGTCCTTCTTGATCCAGTACTGAATTGTATACCTCGTCGCCTCGTAGCTTTCCTCTTGTTATCTTGTACACAATCCCCCAAGGGTCCTCATTTCCAGCTTCTTCAACCAATTTCCTCCAAGATGCTTTCTTTTCTTCTTTAATTTGCTTTTGATATTCCCTGCGCGTCTTTGTTACCTCCCTTTTTGCCATCTCCATGTCTTGGTTTTGTTTTTGATTGTGATTTCCATTTACGAATTTTCTCAATCGTTGATATTTTTTCCTTGCATCCTTGAGATCCTGTCGCAGCTTAGTTAGTTCTTGGCTCCGCCAGGTGACCGTTCTAGGGTACCTAATTCGTACTTTCATAGCTCGATCCGTGGCAGCTTGTATAGCCGCTGTTGTTTTTCTGACCATATCTGCAGCCGTTCCCGCTAGTGTGAAGTTCCAATCCTCAATTCTCTCTGATAATTCTTCCTCAAAGACCTCCCAGTTTGCTTTACGCACGTTGTACCTTTTTAGTTCGAACATAGTCTTCGGGTCCACTTGCCTCAACGTGTACTCAAAGCTTACTATTCTGTGGTCACTCGCGCACCCATCCTCAATTACTCTCCATTTCGTTATTTGACCCTCATGGAACCCATTAGTCAGGGTGATATCAATATTAGACTCTCCATTGATTGTAGAGAAGGTATAAAAATCGCTTTGTTCATTGATGACTATCAATCTATTGCTGTTGATTGTTTCCTCTAAAATTTCACCTCTATTATCTGTTCTTTTCCCGAACCACATGTAAGAGTCAGCGTTGGCATCCAGCCCAATGATTAAATTCTTGTCACTGAGTCTTTTTGCCAGCCTTTCAAGCTGCTCTACATAGGTATCAATAGGGTGTCCATCTTGGAAGTACATGGATGCTATTGCCAACTCCCCAAAGCTGCCTTGTATGAGGGCGCATGCCACGTGAGAAGTACATAGCTCATTGAGTCTAGTGACAACCACCTGCCTGTTCCGTATTATTATTGCCGCAGAGGCACCTTCATCTTGATCTTGACTTTCATTTGCCACTATTCTACATGCCAGGCCATAGCCCTTAACCTTGTTCCTATAGTTATATGGTTCTTGTAGTAGAATTAAATCCACCTCGTTTTCGTCAGCGTACCTCTTTATCTGGCTTGCTACCGCCATCGATCGTTGCGCATTTATCTGAATTATTCTCAGTTTTGCTCTATTATCCTTTTTATCCATAGTCGATTCTGTTTCTAACTGTCTCGATGGCTCTCAGATGCTCTGGACATTTTGGGTCTCTATGACTATGTTTGTCGTTCTTCTTCGCTACATTGCAGTTAATACATCTTGCTTGCTTTTCTTTCCTATCGCAGTCCTTGTTACCATGACCTGTTCTGCCACAATGGCCACATATGCTATCCTTTTCGTTACAATGCTTTGCAATGTGACCGTAGCCCAAACATTTGTAACATTTTGTTGCCACTAGGAATTCTACGACTTTATGAGAGCGGTACCCCAAGTAGACCCGTCCATAATTCATTACTTGTCTGAAGAGAGCAGGTGTTAATTCCATTACCACATTCTTACCCCTCTCGTTGTTTTTACTTCTTTGTACAAAGTTTATCTGTGCACATGTCTTGAACTCTTCGTACGATGTTAAATCCTCGAAGTTCTTTTCATACATTTCCTTCATGATTTCCTCATTGTCCGCTATTACTGGGACATCATATATTAGAATTTTGGGGCGTTTCTTCTGTTGTGTCTCAATTCTAAGCCCACTTTCTTCCAATTTCTTGCTTTCCATGATAGATTCCAAATCTTGATCTGGATCCATCTCGATTACTATTCCATGATCCCTAATTTCTCGTAAGTTCCTTATCTTCATCTTCTTGAACTCATTTTTGAAGGAGGTTATTGCCACTTTTCTGATTTCCTCACTACTTCTCTTCTCAACTGCCTCCTCATTTTCCTTAATGAAGATTACTTTATTGCGGCTTCTCTTTCGCTCGAACATATTTTTCGTTGCTTCCTGCCCATCATTTCCACCTTGCCTTGCTGCTACTTGTGCATAGGTAACACTTGTATTTTCAACAACCTTAGCCGTTAGATCCACTTTGTTTGTCATTTCCGCTAATCTTTCCTGCAGTTTCTCCATACTTTCGGCAATGTCTTGGACTCCACCTTGCATTTCCTCTATTCTTTTGTTTGATACTTCTTGATTAAACGCAAGTTCATTTATCCTGTTCGATGCTTTTGCCAGCTCAAACTTCTCTGCTTTGTAATCCTCCTTAACCTTGTTAAGAGTTTCCACAGCCGTTTCTATGTCCTGATTATTCCTTCCTCTTTCTATTTTCTCCGCCTTCAGCTGGGCCAGTTCCAACAATAGCTCTTGGGCAGTCTCGTCATACAGCTTGACGAGGTCACAGCATGTATTCTTGTTTCCTTGTCCCATTCTGCCGTCACTAGTTATGGTTTTTAAAATCTCATTCTTCAATCTTTTCAGCTCCTCCTTGTTTCCTCGTTCCCTTCCTTCATGCATCTTTTTCTTTCCTTTCTTTACAGACATCTTACTCTCCTTAGTCGGGGTTCTCAACGTTGAGTAACTCCGTTGAAAAGGGTTACTCGATGATGCCTCACTTTCATCCTGTACTTCCAATTCAGAATCCGAGGTCGCGCTTTTGTCGTCAACTTGTTTTGCCTTTTTGTTCTCTTTGTTCATATTTTGTTCCCACGAGTAATGATGATTTACGAGGTCAACTCAGACAGAGCATCTTATCCGAGCAAGGCTACTCTACCCCCGGGTGCGCCTGATTCCCGGGGGGTGGCTCCTAAAGACCAGCACAGTATCCCCGGCGGCCAGCTAGACCTTTCTGCAGAGTTTCCCCACATTAGGTCCGGGGGGTATTTACCCAGTTTTCCTTCTGCAAGGACCAGCCAATTAAGGCAAGACCCCACCCGGTTCTTAGTTCGGTCGACGTAAGGATTTGGGGGATCATGTGCACTAGCCAGCAGTCACCCCCGCCTCCCTCGTTGTCGACCTTAACAGCCACACCACGTGAAGGTGAACCATGGGCTAAGAGAGTAAAGACCCGTAAAGGCAGGACAGTCAGAAACCCCACTCGCGGAAGCTACCTGCCCCAGAGATACAGAGCAGGCACCCCCCACCAGCAACGCCCCCGACCACCCTAACCCCCGTAGCCTCCTCCCCTGACCGAGAACTAGCTCAGTCGTGGCCTTACAACTGGAATAGTTTAAACAAACATGCAGGAATTGTATATTACGACAATCGTTTATCGCTCTTCTTATGAATAGCGTCGCTTTAAAAGCCATTTGAAGAATATTCCCCTGAGGCGAAATCGGTTTAATGTTGAAAAAAGTCTAAAAAAATCGCCACTCTGAAAATAGATAAAACACAAATGTAAAAAACAAAATGAAAACGTTGTCAAAAGCAGACTCATCGAAGTTGTATTTGCGACAAACATGTTTCAACGTGTTCGTGATCAAACGTAAACAATCATCAAGTGAACCACGAGTGTGTGTGTACAGTACTGTTTGTTTATTTATACTGATAGTTTGAGTCAGTTACCGACTGAGCACGGGGACCACAAACCCAAGTCAATAGTGCAATAGTCTTTGTATCCGATCCGGTTACCTAGATAATCCATTTCAATTAAGTCTATGGAAAACAAGGTACATAAGTGCTTTGTTTTGTTGATGGGTTTGCGGTCTGAATGCGGTCCACAACAGTGTTTATGGTAAACTTAACGTTACTCAGACATGACGGAAAATAGCTAATGCTTATGTACACTTCCAAATGTCAATTTGTGTTTGTCATATATATGCAGACAGGCGGTGACTTATGCATTGTTGTAAAAAGAACAAAAGGGTCTAGAGCGGGGATTAAATAGAACTCGTCTTGTAAGAGTGGTTTTTTATCTTATTATTACATTCTAGTGAATACTACATGGTGTCAGAAGTAAAAACAAACTGTAAGTAAAGTTAATCATCTTGTAGATTGAATATTGAAGTCGTTTGCACATAGCCTAAGCTAGTTTAGTTGTAGGCCTGGTAAATGGGCTCAGCGGGAGCCTTTCGACCGCCCAAAGAGCTGGACCTCTCAGGTAACCTTGCAGAAAACTGGAAACGATTCATACAGCGTTTTCGTATATATCTGACGGCAACTGGAGGTGACAGCGAAACGAATGGGAAGGTTAATGTCTCAAAACTCCTCTGCCTGATAGGGGAAGAGGCGCTTGATGCCTACAATACTTTTCAGTTCGATGCGGAAACTGACAAGGCAGACCTAGAAAAGGTTATTGAAAAATTCGATTTGTATTGTTCTCCTAGGAGAAATATTGTATTTGAAAGATTTAAATTCTTTTCAATAAGTCAAAAGGAGGGTCAAACTTTCGACCAATTCCTTCTTGAACTTAAATTAGCTAGCCAGTCTTGTGAATTTGAAGGTCAAACAGAGGGCCTAATAAGAGACAGGATCGTCCTGGGTATCAACAACAAAAATACCCAGGAACGATTGCTGCGTGAAGACAATGTCACTTTAAAAAAAGCCGCAGATTACTGTAGGGCGGCTGAAGTTAGTCAATGCCAGGCTCGTATGGTCCAGGAGCAGGGTACCATGAAGGTAGAAGCGGTCAAGGTTAAAGGGAAGGCTTGGAAAAAATCGTTCCACGAAGGCCATGAGGAGATCTTCACTTGTAGCAAGTGCGCGTATCAGCATGGGCCGCGGAAGTGCCCGGCCTTTGGAAAAACATGCGCCCTGTGCCAGGGAAGAAACCACTTCGCAAAAAGATGTCCCACACAACAGAGAAAGAAGAAATTGTACGCTCTTCAGCCTGACGACAAGAGTGAAGCGCCATCGAGTGATGGAGAAGACGATGAAAATGAGGAAGATGAAAATAACCGATTGGATGAGCAATATGTGCATGCACTTAAGAAAGCCAACATGTCGGTGAGTAAAAAAGCATGGACTGAAACTCTCAGAATTCAGAACCAGCTGGTGAAATTCAAGCTTGATAGTGGAGCGGAGGCTAGCATTCTGCCCCTACGAATTGTCAATCAGCTTAAGCTAGGGTCAGCCATGACAGCCACAAAAACTGTTCTACTTGCCTATGGCAACCAAGACTTCCGTATTAAACCTGTAGGCGAGATAACAATAACCTGTACAGGAAAAAAGGGAAACAGTAAGAAGATTGACTTCACTGTTGTCGATGCCGACTCTACCCCCCTGCTAGGCCTGGCGGCATGTATCAAACTAGAACTGATCAAGCGGGTGGATAAAATAGAAGTAAGCAACGACAAAGACAGTGTGGTGCAAAAATATAAGGATGTCTTTACAGGCCAGGGAAAGATGCCAGTTCAGCACAAGATCGAGGTCAAAAAAGACGCTGTCCCCGTCATCAACGCGTCCACACGCGTCCCAATCAGTCTGCATAGCAGACTCAAGGCAACCCTTGACGACCTAGAGAAGAAAACAGTAATACAGAAGGTGGATAAACCCACAGATTGGGTGCACAGGCTAGTCATTGTGGAAAAATCTGATGGGAGTCTTAGACTGTGCCTTGATCCGCACGAACTAAATAAAAATATCCGGCGAGAACACTTTTCTATCCCAACGCCTGAGGATATTATAAACAATCTAGGAGGAAAGAGGGTTTTCTCCGTCCTTGACATGAAGAGTGGGTTCTGGCACATTCCGTTGGACGACGCCAGCTCGGATCTTTGTACATTCAACACACCGTTCGGGCGGTATAAGTTCCTGAGGCTACCGTTTGGCCTGGCTTCTGCCCCAGAGGTGTTCCAGAAGATGAATTTGCAATTGTTCGGGGATATCCCAGGAGTAGAGATCTACTTTGATGACATTATCATTGCTGGAAAGGATGTGGAAGAACATGATCTCATCTTGACACAGGTACTTGAAAGGGCGAGACAGTCAGACGTCAAGTTTAATGAAGGAAAATTCCAATTTCGAGTACCGGAAGTAAAGTATGTTGGTAGAATAATATCTGCATCCGGAGTAGCAGCAAACCCAAATCATATTAAACCCATTATCGAAATGCCAGCACCAACCAACAAGGCTGAGCTATTGCGATTTCTCGGAATGACTAAATATTTGTGTCAGTATATCCCGAATTTGTCGCAAATCACAGCTCCATTGCGTGCATTGACAAAAAACGATGCAGACTGGCAGTGGTATGCAGAGCATGACCGTTCATATGCCGAGGTGAAGAAGAGACTTGTCGCAGCACCTGTCTTGGGGATTTACGATTGCAAGAAACCTCTCACTCTGCAAACCGACGCTTCTCGAGATGGTCTGGGAGCGTGTCTTATGCAAGACGGACATCCTCTCGCTTACGCGTCCAGAAGCCTTACTTCAGCGGAAGTAGGATACGCACAAATTGAAAAGGAGATGCTCGCAATTGTCTATGGCACTGAGAAGTTCAATCAGTATACGTATGGAAGAAAAGTGACAATCGAAACCGACCACAAGCCCCTCGTCTCTATCCACAATAGGGGAATTCACAAAACACTTTCACCCCGACTGTTACGACTACTGCTACGCCTATTGAAGTACACCCTCACAGTTGTGTATGTTCCTGGTAAACAGTTATGGGCTGCAGATACACTATCACGGGCATTTCTCAATGAGAGTGGTAATGAAGACCCGGAACTGGAAGTAGTTGTGCACACGCTTGTCAAGCACATGCCTATGTCTCGCGAAAGACAGGTTCAGTTTCGCTTAGCAACACAGTAGGACGAGGCTCTAACCACACTGATACAGTACGACACAGAGGGATGGCCGAGAAATAAGTCGAATGTTCCTGAAAACGTGAAGTACTATTGGAACCTTCAAACTGAAATCCATGTGGCTGAGGGTCTGGTATTCTACAACGACAGACTCATTGTGCCGGTATCTCTAAGAACATTCATCTTAAATCTGCTGCATGAAGGGCACTCGGGCATCGAGCGGAGTAAGACTCAGGCAAGAAGGTTGTTGTTCTGGCCCCACATGGCATCGCAAATCGAGCAATTTGTACGAAAATGTGCTATTTGCGCCAAATTCCAAACATCAAATCAAAAGGAGACACTGTTACAGCACCCTGTTCCAGACCGTCCGTGGGAAAAGATCTCTGCGGACATTCTGCAACTAGGAGTCGATGACTACTTGGTTGTCATTGACCATTATAGCAAATGGCTGGAGCTGGTTCAACTCCGAAACAAAACAGCGGCAGGAGTAATTAACATTCTACAGTCTATCTTTGCTCGTCTAGGGATTCCAGATACATTTATCGCAAACAATATGCCATTCTCAAGTCGCGAATTTTGTCAGTTCGCCAAGGATTGGAATTTTGACGTCGTGACGTCGAGTCCGCGCTACCCACAGTCCAACGGCATGGCGGAGCGTGCTGTCGGAACAGCGAAGAAAATGCTTCGCAAAGCTAACGAGGAGGGGCGTAACTTGTATGTTTCATTAATGGGGTACAGGAGCACACCCATAAAAGGACTCGGCCTCTCACCTGCGCAAATAATATTTAGCCGTAATATCAAGACCAAAATTCCAATCAGCTCTGAGAAACTAAAACCGCAACTCAATAAGCAAATAAAAGAAAAGCTTACTGAACGACAGACATCGCAGAAGACGTATTACGACCGATGCGCCAAGGACCTGAAACCACTGCGACCAGGTGAAAACGTCTATGTGCGGAGGGAAAATAGCTGGAAGCCAGCAGAGATCGTCGAGTTGCACCCGTCGCCCCGATCCTATATCATTCGCGATTCGAACAACTCCACTCTAAGACGCAACCGACGAGATTTGCGCCCATCGCTAGAGGTTCCCGTCTTCCAGAACCCGGAGATGGCGGATGTCAACCAACATCTTACTGCAGGGGAGGAGCCTAGTGAGAATACCGTTGAGCCAACAGCACCAGGGAAGAGCTCCCAAATAACAACACGCAGTGGACGGGTCATAGTCAAACCGGCAAGGTTTAGAGATTAAAGTGTACTGCCCATCTGGCAATAAATAACCTCTTCCTATAATTAAAATCTTAAGTGGGGAGGTGTCATATATATGCAGACAGGCGGTGACTTATGCATTGTTGTAAAAAGAACAAAAGGGTCTAGAGCGGGGATTAAATCGAACTCGTCTTGTAAGAGTGGTTTTTTATCTTATTATTACATTCTAGTGAATACTACAGTGTTTTTATTCGTCGTTAAGATGATCACCTGAGGATGAGTTCCCGTTAGTAAAACAATCCATGCAATGCTTTGAGATGCGAATAAAATAATAAATAGTAACAACTTTGTTTTGAACTGATTTCCAGTGGGGAACATTATACTACCCCACTCATGTGCCGTTGCTACGACGGTTCCAAAGGCACCGTTGACATATACATCGTACCGTACACATAGCTTTAAGTATGTTTAAAGAGCCCATCCCGAATCTGTAATAGAACTCGGGACCTTCTGCATTTGTAGAAGAAATGACCCCGGTAGACCAATGATGAGACATACAACCAACATTCGTGTTTAACCGTTGACATATTGTGTAGTGAGGGTAAGGGTCTAGCACACATACCTTCATTACCCTACAGTGTATTGCAATGAATCTGTGGTCCTAGGATCCCGCCCACCTTCCCCTACTTCACTCCATACCTGGAATCGCCGGCTCGGCGGGGTACCCCACGCGGCTGGCTCGAGCCGGCGATTCGAGGTATGGAGCGAAGTAGGGGAAGGTGGGCGGGATCCTAGGACCACAGATTCATTGCAATACACTTTAGCATTGATTTTGCCTCATTAAGTCACATTCGTAAAGTATTAAAAATATGCGGCCGTATTGGATATCAAGACATATTATGCAGAAGAGCTGTTTGAGTGTCAGACTTCCATCAACCCTTGATGTACGTTGTTCCCATATTCATCACGTGACTGCGTCTCAACATCGTGGACTGCCGCAGATACTTTCCAAACATATTATCCGTGGCTCTAGACGATTTCTCGCGGCGATCTGCATGGCCATGAAAGACGCAGCACAATTACAATATGATGCGTGATGCGGGATCCGAACCCACGTCCAACCGCATCAGAGGGTCCACTCAATTACTGCGCACCACTCTAATTGAGCCATGTTATATAGTGTCCCTTTTAATTGCCGAGCGGTAGTTATAGAGTCTCATTACCTATTGTTATTAAACTCGTAACCCTAGAATAGTTGATTCACTGCTGCTAATTGTTTAACTATAAATAGCCTACTAGACTAAACAGCAGCGAGGAAGCCTCAGCCTGCAATTAATTGGTCCTATACTGAAAGGCTTGACTGTAGTGCTGTGTATTGCTTTAGGTTCTATAGCAAATATATTCTGCATAGTTTGTGCAATTTAGTTTCTTCTATTCAAAACAGTTTCCAATGGAGTGCTGAGTAGTTTAATGTTGAAATACAAAACAGAGAACAAATAAAATGGCTTCAACTATTAACACAGGCATTCCCACCGAAAGGGGTCATCCATTGAAAATTAATATAGCGGAGTGTACTCTCTGCTATACAGGTCGTATTTCATTTGCCTGGATCAAATCCTCAATGCAACAGACTAGTATGATTTATTTTGCAACGATATGAAGGTAATTTATGTGTATGTTTTACAAAAACCCGATTGGGAGTAGCTGAGTTGTATAGGGTGCTTCACATGACCTGCGAAAAACATGATATTTTGTAGCTAAACGTACTTTTCGGTACTTTTAAAACTTGTTGCAAGAACGTCTTATCCAGACGACGGCTTTGAATGTGGGATGTAGGAACTATGGTTGGTCAGATCACCGCCTTATCGACCACGACGTTACATACGCCTGGGTTTTCAGTCACAAGCTTTGTTCTGGTGCAGGAATTACTCTTCACACCTAAATTAATGATGAATGATAACTTAACTTGTTGTCTCTCTCCTATTTAAAAAAGTGTTATTGGATTTTGTTTTCTGGTTCTGAGGGCGCACGTTTTACAACCATTGCAGGATTATCGATATAAGTTCATATCATATTCACAAAGTTCTCAAAAGGCAGTAAAGCACTTTCTTCGCGTATACATTAGCTACTCCCCCCTTCTGGAATATAATGACTTTGAACTGTCTATATTTCAATTATAGATTTGTCTACCCGAAGCTATTTAAAAATAAAGGCACTCATAAACCGTAACTCTTATCGACGTATGAAGAAAATGTTCTGTCTTCACAGTTGTAGAATTCTTAGGAGAGGCGGATAATTTCACGCGGTCTGTTTAAACGAAATTCTCTGCAGGATTCCCAGATACCTGTTTGTTGATCTCTTGATGCGTGGAGTGTGACCTGACAATGCTTGCCAACAGATGCGCTAATAATAGGCCTACCAATACAATACCGGATGTAGAAAACGATATGATACAACTTGATTTATATTGGTATTTATCACATACGTCTTTTAGATAATCTATGACGCCACTATCTTGCCAGATACGTCGAGGAAACTGTACAACCCACATTGGTTAGGATTCGCCCTCGCTGTAGTTCGCTCGATCTCCCGCCAGAATGCGTCATCGATTATTAGCGTAACTCCTCCGGGATGCATTTAGCAGCCTTGTGATTGGCTGATCAGTGATCACTCACTGATGAGATGATTAAGTTATGTGTAATGGGACGATAACGAACTAGGGACGCGTTGGTGGTTCCTGGAATAAGTCACTAGTGGTGGCGTCCTTAGGGAGGGAATCTCTCCTGTAAGATGCAACGAGTCGTATCGAGACGATGTGTTGCTACGTAGTGCGCAATGTTTGAAGGGAGATTGGATGTAGATGAAGTTGAAGTTGAAAGTTTTATTGTTGTCAAACAGGTTATACAATACATTTCAAATATATAGTTAATTGGTTCCTATAGTGAGTTGGCTGTTGGCTGTGTGTTGGCAAATATAGTTTGTTTTCACTTTGTTTGCTTAAGGTAGAAATGAAGCACTATTTATTTGATTCACCCTTTCAAATGTGTAATTCTCAGTGGCAAATGTGGACACAAACATATTTTAAATGACGCTATACATTATTATAATAGTGTTTCATTATTATCCTACTACTCCAATGTCAATATTTACATTATGTTTATACTTTCTTACCCCTGTGACTGTAGTGTCTTCAAGAACAAGGCCTAGGCCTATACAGAGCGGCAACTGGGTGTGCTCTAGGCCTACAGCTGTTCTATTCAAACATCCCACTTTACAAAACGTGGATCTAGCATTTATTCCATCGCGTTTTCGTTTTTCAGATGTCAACAATAAATTGTCCCGTTCACAATAAAAGCTATGTGAACAGCTATAAAGTTGATTTGCCCATCTCCAGATAACTAATTTAGTGTTTGGGTATTTATAGTTTAGACAGACATTCCAGAACTGTCAGTATAGGACTCAATTTCAGCATTCGCTTTATGAATAAGAAAATCTCGTGAAAAACCTTCAGTCAGGAAGTCAGCCTCGTCGTGTGGTAATGGTAACTATCACTGAAAGCATGTTCGTCGTATAATATTACTGAAGAATGTAACTTGATTTGAATCTGTTCCTACGTATTCTCTTGTATGTTCAGTCTCAACATCGCTGGCTCTTGCATTGTGGCTTCGATGCTGCGATGATCAAGCGATCAATGTTATTGTGTACGTGAACTGCGTTGATCTTGTTTGCAGAGAGTGGGCGATATTGATAACGGGCAGGCATGCCACTGTCCTAGCTGGAACCCCCCCCCCCCCTGCCCACCACTAGGGAGTCACGCTTTACATAGAAATTGCCAGCCAGCCAGCCATTCTGACTCGAATCTTGATGCTGTTCAAGTTAACCTATTTTGCGGAGAATACGGCCTTATCAAACCGTTAAACTATATGACAAGACCGAAATGAGGAGAGTCTTTAAGGAGCTTTACATGGGGTAAACATGGACACTCAATTTATGTGTTACGGCGTTTTGTGGTTGGTGGTAAATTCCGTAATCTTATGCTGATAACGGTGTATGTATGTCTTATTTATGCAATCATTTTAACATGTTCTGTTTTATATCCGAGTATATTAAATTGGTATGAATGTAGTGAGGTATTCTGTTTATATACTTCAAACAACAGCTTCTCTTCAAGATGCAAACTATACTCGTATTGTGGCATTTTAGTAATTGCTAAACGGTCAGGAAAGTTCAAAGGGTGGAGGGAATTGGGAGAAGCATTCCTCTGCTGGAATACCACGTTCTATCATCAAACTCTAACCTCTCGAATCAGCATTTCATGTATCAGTATTGAGCAATCTCGCCCCGTCCATGTGTAAATAGTAAATATCCGTTCGTCATCATGTCTGGTCTAAATAGAGATCTCACACATACCAACAACTTAACGAGCAATATACATAATAAAGTATCTCATGTGTTAACTGACTGATTTCTTTTCACTGCACAAGAAACAATAAACATATTGTGTAAAGTACTTATGTTCTCGCCTTGGTCTTAGTACGACGTATTTGTGACAGATACGTTCATGTCCAGCGCAGAACCAATAGCTTGTGTTACAGTAAGCTGGTATGTGCTTTGAACGACCCATTTCTTGCGTTTACAATATTAAATTTATTTTAATAATTTTAAAATGAAGATCATGTTATATTGTAAAAAGTTATAGAGCATTTTTTCGACTATAGTCGTGCATGTTCGCTGTGAAAAATTCACCATTTCCGATTATAAATCAAGTGTAGAGTGCAGAACGATTTATTTCCGTGAATAGTCACCACGTTTTACGAACTGTGATATTTTCACAAACAATTTGTTGTAAATGAGTATTTCAATTTCCCTATAGCGGTAATTTAAAACATTTCATAAACGCCGCGGGATTGCGTGGCATTCTCGCCCCTATTGAAGCCGTTGAGTGAGCGCGGGTGATGGCAAGAACAGAAATACCAATCACAACGAGAATTGTAGATAATTAGCAAAACGGCGAAATGAACTATGTGACAAGCTGTCAGTTGACATTTCATATGCGCTGTCATTTCCCTCAGAGTTGATTCGGCTATGGAAAGACTAAATTATTTAGAATCGGAATGCCGTGCAGTAAATAGATCACCGGCAAATAAGAGTGTTCCAGTCATTGTATGTGATGAATGTCTCCCGTCACGAGCTCTAGGTCTCCAACGTCAGACTTCAAAATTTGAAAATTGGATGTGTCTCTGGAGAGTTCGCCCAAACGCAACAAAAACTCAACTTATTCTCTTCGTTCACCGGAATAAAACTCGTAAAGTGAGTCAACAGTCAGGTACCATCACACTTCAATTTTGGGATGAAAACGTTGTCCCACAAAATCAAGTTCGCTACCTGGTTCTTGAATTCAGTAACATCTTCAGCTGGTTGCCTCACTGTAAAAAGACAATTAATACGGTACGCTCCAGATCGATTACGTGGCTGCAATTATGGAACACTCCTCAGAACGTACTTGGCATTCATCCGTCCAGTATTCGAATTTGCTTGCGGTGTTCTAGCCCCCCTTCT
>OX246738.1:65872594-66072594 GCA_945910005.1 Isoperla grammatica
TAGTACGCTACTTCACCGCGCTGCGTCGGCCAGCGCTAGTGTCGGCCGCCGCCCTATATCTGCATATCATGTTCAAACTTCAAAACTTCATTTCGCCGCGTGAGTTTCTCTGTAATGTATACTTGATTATGTGCAGCAGCGAGCACTCCGTAGCGGTGTGCTAGTTCGTGGTGTGGTGCCATCTTAAACTTATAAACTTCTGGCCCACGTATAGTGTATAATACTATAATTAATGATCTATGCTTCTAGTAACGTGGGTTTAAGTGTGTATCTAGTTTTATAACCACTTATAAACAAACCGAACAGTTCAGTATTCGTTCTTTTTAACCTTTTTAATCTTAAAATAAATTTTCAAATAAATCTTAAAATCTTAAAATATAAAAGGTATTTGGAAAATGAGGTTGACACAGATCTCCACCGGGACATCATGTAATAGATACGGATCAAAGGGAAATGTGTTTAATACCATGATACGATATGAAGTACACTTTCTGTTACCGTGAGATGAAGTAGGATTTAGGAGGACATATTATTATTATTATTATTATTATTATTATTATTATTATTATTATTATTATTATTATTATTATTATTATTATTATTATTATTATTATTATTATTATTATTATTATTATTATTATTATTATTATTATTATTATTATTATTATTATTATTATTATTATTATTATTATTTTATTGTTGCAATACATACAAACTCGGTCAAAACCGGCATAAACATGTTGTACGGACACAAATGTCAAGTATTTCCATGTGTTTACCTTATAAAAATCTATACTTAGAACTACTTAATATATCATTGTCCACATTATTTTTTCCAAACCGAACTGTGGATGCTCTGTACGGTCGTGGCCGATTTGTACTCATCCCAGCATTCGCTCTTTGTACGGTGGAAACCACGAAAACCACCATCGGAATGGAGAACTTCTTGAAGTCTTCATTCTTCTTAGTTCAAACATTTTCGCACTATCCTACACGTGTTCAAAATAATTGCTTTTTGCATCTCGATGTATATGTTCGGTTGGAGACCAATTAGTTTAATACTGTCATGGAGTTTACGTGGAACAATGCCATTTGCTGCTATTATTATTATTATTATTATTATTATTATTATTATTATTATTATTATTATTATTATTATTATTATTATTATAATTATTATTATTATTATTATTATTATTATTATTATTATTATTATTATTATTATTATTATTATTATTACATGCAGTTTGGATCTAAGAAAGTGTTTGAAACGAAGTGTGCTAAAACAATCTATTCAACCTATAATCGCTATATTTAATTCAGAATCAGATGGTTATTTTGTCAACATGTTCTTGAATGGCGTGGATTCATAACTGTCCTTTGCCCTGTTTATTGTGTCTCTCCTGTTCAGTTATTATCATGATTTGACAACTAGGGTAATAAATATTACCGCTCATTATATTGGGAAACAGTAGCAATATCAGACAGATTTTTAACAAACATGTTGCAACAGTGTATGCATTAGAAATTCAGAAACTTCTTATGAAAAAGTTATTTAAATGAATAGAAAATTGGAACTGGATAACACCTAATCATTCTACAAAATTTGATGTAAGCGATGGATTAGTAATGAAGTGTCCACTGACAACAACGAGAAGTTCATGAAATTGCAAAAAGAAACAATATATGTACCGCGTGAAAGTTGATAAAACCGAGGGATCGTTCAGTGGCATTTTGCTGCACAAAGGAGTAGAAATGTGCAATAAATACTTGAAAATAAATGTTTGTACTATACAGCCGATGTTTTTAAATTACAAACTTGGAGAAGTAGAAATGTGCAATAAATACTTGAAAATAAATGTTTGTACTATACAGCCGATGTTTTTAAATTACAAACTTGGAGAACTCCTAGATGCCAAATGGTTTGGAAATTCAAGGGTCTCATTTCCTTTTTAAACTAAGCTATAACTTGCATGAGTATGTAAGAAAATATGTCCGTACTTTATTCGCAAAACTCCGAATTGTTCTTCAAAACCTCCCTGCTAGGAGTGAAAAGGCTGGCAGGAATTTAAAAACAATCGAGTGAATCCAAGTGTCGTTGTATATACAAATGTCCAATTGTCCCATCCCATTAGTAAATAAAACCAGTTCTATTTGAAGCGATATCTATATGATACACATGCTCTGCAGCTCACTCGGACTCAGTGAGTGACGTCACAACTCGAGGCGCGCGCAAGTCGTGGATCTAAATAATAACATTCCTTTCGATCACTGTCGCGCCTGATAGTAATCGAGCTTGTCAGAGAGGAGTATAATAGCTCTCGCATGTTTACCGACATTCTCCCTGATAAACAGCGACACTCAATGGGGGTGTTACTTGTAGCCTCCCTCCGCGATCCATTTAACTGTAATGTCCTATCAACTGTGACATGTGAGCTCTTGTTGCACGTCGCTTCTCAGTACCGAGAGACAGAACCTCTGTGACGTGTGAGATTGTGTGACGTAATGAGCTATATCTGACACTCGTCTAGAGCACGTCAAAACATATGTTTCTTTCTTATGGTGTTCTTTGCAGGCCTAGTTCCTAACGTGCCAGGGAACATCCATGCCCTTGGGTTTGATCACTGTCATTTTAAACACTATCGGGATTGAATTCAAAGCATTAACAACGTTGTTCATAAACTCATCATTATTGAATCGATCTAAGGTTATGTTCGGAATAGCTTGAATATATGAATGACTTCCAATATCAAACATTTGGTATGATGCATTGGATTGATGTGGTGATGTCTTTGTGATATTAACGTAGAATACAGTTTGAATATACATATGTAGATCTTGGCAATATTTAGCCCCCGATCAACACAAACTAACTAATGTTGATATTGAATGCCAAGTAACGATACGAATGAATAACATTGAATTCTCTTTGCGTCGAACACTATTAACAAAGTCCTTGCTTGGGTTTAGAGGCCGACTATGAATTCAAACCTAACTGACATATTTATAGTCACCCTTTGCATCCAAATACCCACAATTATCTTCGTTATGAGCTAATTGAACGTCCCTATGTGTTCTTGCGATCACCTCCTCTGACGTCACGGATTAGAGACCCGTGGCGCGACACGTGTAAGGCCGGCATCACGTGTAGGGTGGGGGTTGCCTCGTGCGCGCTGTTTGGTGTTGAGAGCGCGCACCAGAGCAGGGCTACTTGTCTAGAGCAATTGGTAGCTTTCAAAAGACGTCACGTGGCGGCCATTATGAGGAACACATTGCTTGTTTACATTTGTTCTGTCAATAGAAGACACATAGATGATCCAGGAAATATCACAGTTGATGTATGCAGGTAAAAGTTCAAGAAAATGATAAAACATGCAAATGATTGTCTTTAAACAGAGTTAATGCGTTCTTATTTTGTTTTCAGTCATAAAACGGAACCTTTGTTTGAAAACAGTTGATGTGTAAGTTAAAGGACATCTGCAATATTGCAACAATGCAGTGTCGGAAGAACGTAAACAAATGTTTACAGAGTACCTCAGTATGGCCACCGTGCGATACCGGAAATGATGTTATTGCAAGCTCCCTATACGTTCTAGACCTCTCACGCTCTCACGGTACAGTCCTCTGAACAATGTGGCTGCACATTACACGAGAGTACATATTACAGTGCCTCCGTGCTCTTCCACATACTGTCAGCAAACAACATTATCACGCTCAGAAGACTGCTACTCATGATTATTACTGTGTAACGACAATATGGTATAACACTAGATCAAAGTTGACTACTGCGTTTCATAGTGTGCTTAGAAGTTTTTCGTGCTTTATAAATAACATTACTCGAATTATTTTCTTTTTGTATGAATGAGATGTGCGAATGGTTTTTTCGTCTTTTCAACTTATACTATACTATACAAACTTAATTGTCAACTATGAAAATATATTATTGTGATGCTTTTGATTATTTAAATGCCTTATTACGTCTCAACAAATACATTTATCCATCTGATCCATATATATTTACTTGTTATAAGAATGCGCCGTTTTAAAAGCCTGTAAGTTCTGTAAAATATAGTTTTGTTTGAAGACAATTTCAGTGATGGGTCTTCATTCGATATATGTATCTCATTGTTTTGTATTGCTAACCAAGAAGACACATCGTACCGCTGGATGCGTACGCGCAGTACCGCCACTACCCCAACTACTATCATCCCCTGTCCCTTCCGAGTAGTAACATAACTTGTATATCACTGTAAAACGTACACATTTAAACGATTTTCTATGTCTTCGGCATCATCACGTAAAAAAAATACTTCGACAGCAGTCTACACTTTATAGACGAATGTGGTATACTTAAGTACATTGTTTGAAAGTTCACCTCTTAATTATTAATTAGTTATGATACTATTTATGGATAAGTCTAGCTAGATAGTCAACATATTGAATTATCTCTGTCAAAACGTCAATGTAATAAGACTACATTGATTGAAGGATGTACTTCGAATGAAATAACCACACCAATACATTGCTGGGTAACATTAATCAAGGACTTAACATCAACTGACTGATAATAAATTGTGGTGTAGTGGATTATATAAAAGATGTATCAAAATTTGTGTCTGGATAATATGCTTTCACATCTTAAAGGTCGTGGTAAGGAATGATTAAGTCATAAGTGACTGATTGGTATTAAGTAGGGATGACATCGGGTACCCGGGTAGCTCGGGTACCCGGCTCCAAAGTATTACTCGGAGCCGTTTTTCGGGTCCGGGTAATTTTTTAGTCCGTTTCTAGGCTTTATTTACGCGCCAGTATTGCTGCGGTTGATTTCGATGGAGCCAGCAGGTACGGCGCGAGCCTACCCTTCCACAACACGTCACCCGGCGGGGAACAGAACAGACGCGAACCGACTTGCATTCGTTACTGTTTGTTCATTGTTTAACATTCTGGTGAACATTCTGGCTAACACTTGCTTGTTCTATTACAATTTATTTTACTTGAAATAGCATGTTTTATGTACGTGCTTCAGTTTTGTATTGTGTAATGTTTTTTTTTTACTCGACGTGATTACTGCAGGCGTATTCCAAGGGGCTATTTGAGCAGGCGGCATGCACGTCATTCGTCCCTCGTCTTCCGCCCCGCGCACTTCACAAGGCCTAGCGAGGACCTTCAAATCAAGCCTACACATCGAAAAATACGTTTTCAGGATCCGGGTACCCGGGTCATATGAGAGCTGGAACCGGTTCCGAAGTTTAGTACCCGATGTCATCCCTAGTATTAAGTGTACACCCTTGAATTGAAATATGGGTGTGAAAACATTACGATTCCACCAGTCGGGGTTGTATTTTGAATTTCTGTTTTTCACACAAAAATCTTGACTGCCATGTCACATCTTGAGTAGGCCTATCAATTCCTTGCGACCGTGTACCGGTCAGTACAACGCGCAAGTGTTGCCAATAAGTATGAAGGCTCAAGTACAGCGGACCTTGCTTTATTACTATATCAGACATGTGATACGCGCCCTCGTCAAGCCTGCCTTCATTATTATATCTCAGGCCCTTCGTTGCAGGGGTCCCGTCGTTCGTTAGCTACCAACAGCTATTTACGTTACAACATCGATTTTGTGTACAGAAGACTTTGGAACTTAATTGAAAGCTAAGAAGTAAAGTTCATTGAAAGTAGCGTATCACGGCGTAATGTGTTTATTCTCGTCTTAACTGATTAAAGCTGTAATGCTACGTGTAACGTGAAGATTAGCTTCCAGCTGTCGTGTGCGGCGCCATAGAGTCACGTGTCACTTATGACGTCATAGTTCAACGCAGTAGTTGAGGCTTTCGCCACAAATACATTTGCCCACGTCGTTTGTGCAACACTGTTGCCAAACTGAGCAAAATGGCGTACGATAACATGCGTTGTGCAATCCAGAAAACAGGCATCTGACATCAGGATATTACTAATTCTTATATTAACGTCTATTTGTAAAATTCTTATCTTAATTCTTATTTGTAAAATTCTTATTCTTATAAAAGTTGTGTTATGGTAATGGGCATTGTCGGACATCTTTTTATCTTCAGTATTTAATTTGATATAGTGTAAATAAATAATAGTTTCTCTTAGGGTCCAGACGCAATTAAGAAAGCTTTGCAGTCCGTGTCCAGATTCAATGTATTCTAAACGGTTATCATCCCTTTCCACAATTATCACTGCGAAACCACCTGTTTGTAATCTCATAACATTAATTACATTATTGTAGAGCTTAAGCTGTCGCGCATCTCTGACAATCCTTGTTTAATCTCCATAGAATATCCTATGCAGTTATATAACGGATTGACTAATTACGAACATTGTGTAGACACCAATAGCTAGACAAAACAGATAATATAACAATAATGAAAACATAGATATTTTATTGAAATATAGATTATAACGTTGGAAGTAAAGTATACATTTATTTGAAAAACAAATATTGTAAGTGATGAAAATAGAATTTAAAATATAACAGAGCCACAGTAAAATAACGTTTATAATTATTAAGGAACATGTACATAAACTGTGGTATAAAAGAAGTAAATATCACATCACAACAGTAATAAAGGATGAAAGGAAAAATGTGTCAAATAAAATGTAAAAGAGTGTCTTTGTCGCACGGCTTCAGTTATTGTATTTGGACACCCCTGCGTTATAGACGCGTGTGGATACGGGGGGTCGAACCTCCAACCCTGGAACTGAACTAGTCCCATCGGGCATCACGGCATAACACTCGGCTGCGTCCGTTCGCCTCCCCGACACTGTTAATCACATCTCTATATAGAGTTGAGAAGAATCTAATTATATTTGAACAAGTTTGTGCCCAGTGCGGTCCGACCCTTGACCCCTGCCTGGCTTGCTTGGGAGTAACTCGCCCTTCCGCCGCTGGGAGCGCCACTGGCTCTGTCGCGCAATCAGCGTTCGACTGGAGTTGGAGTGTCATCCTCACGGAGAAATGATATATAAGTTATACCACTTATAAAGCGTGGAAGATGTCCTTCTAGCCTAGCAAGAAAAACTTTTTATATTTCATTTCATTTTCATTCTCGAAATTTTGAAATAATACAAATCCTATAAATTGCTTGAACATAATATCAAGCATCACAATAATGGCAGTGTCATAAGAAGTGCACAAAAAATACCTTAGTTATTTCATATCAAAGTGGTATTTTTTTTTTAAGATTGTGAATGTTGGAGATGGCTAATAGAACATTTTGATGCGTATATATTCTCGTAGACCGCATTAGATTATACTTTGTGTTTTGGGGTATTTGTCTACGTTTGTGATTGTGTATTTTTACATACTTCGCTTACGACGTTTCGCTGAAATATCCGTCAGCATTTTTAAAAAAACATAAGAGGCCCTATCGTATATATTTTTTTTTAATACAGACTTTTGTTTTTTTATTTCAGGTTAACCTGCGTACGATAGTAATTACAAATTTGAAATTTAAAATCATATTCCTTTTGGAGATAGTGTTAATATTGAAATATGGCAGATGTGTGGTTTTGAGTTTGTCCATTGATTTTGTATTGACTACCGAAAGTTTTTTCTCTTACTGTTAGATATCAATGTACACAACATAAATGCGTATTTTAGCCGACAGTTATACAAATCGAACAAATGTATGACAAATCATAATAAGTCATTATACATTAGTCCGAGAAATGTATTCTTAATTGTGTCCCGTTCATCTAGTTAGTTATTTCTAAGTAAATTGCATTTTTACTACAAAATCCCGTTCGAAAAATTACAAATAACTGTTAAAATAATATTGAAAAGTGAAAACACCTATTTTGAAGATAGTGTTGATTATCTACTGTATCAGCTTAGTGGCTGATCGTCTGTATTAAGTAGACTTGTTTGTTAAGTTGCAAGTAGCATGGCAGCAAACAATTCGCTCGCTCATCAGCCATCTTTAAAAATAGGCCCAACCCAAAATTCTATCCATCTTCACAAACGAAAACAGTACTTCCTTTAGATTCTCAAGCAACTTTGTGTTATGATTCTATTAAAAAGAAACAACCCTCTATTCGCGTCGACAATGAAATCAGTAGCCCTGATCAGACAGGTCTGCAACTACCGTTGTTAGCTTTAAAAACGGAAACAGTATTCGTGACGTGAGTCTAACGGTTTCCGGAACTTTACCATCCAGCGAATGTTGAGTATTCAAATTTTCCATCCCCCTTTGTGATCCAAACTTCTCGTTCCCTCGTTTGTTTGTCTTATTATTTTCAGGAAGTCATCGAAGCCGTCTAATTTATTCGTCGGCAAAAACACGTTTCGTTCTCGTCTAGTATCACAAAACGTTGCTATTGTCGTATTAGCATTCATGAATGCCAGAGAAAAACACAATGAATAGTGAAGCAAACGGAAGTCGACTCGAGACTCGATAAGCAATCCCGTCTCGATTGATATCCCGACCAGGATTATACTAATAAATGTTTTTGTCGTCATCGCGGTCCTGTTTCTGAGACAATAGTTTAGTATAAATGTCGTTAAAAATAGTAACGACAATTTCGAGCTACAAAGGAAAATTTAAATTTGCAATTTCTATTGGTACGTCCGATGTTTTTGGTTAAGAGTTGTGGACAATTATTTATTATATGTGTTGTAATAAATAATTGTATTTCTAAGAAAGCTGCGTTTTTAGCAAATAATAGTGTATGTCTAATTTTGATTTTCTTTACATCGGCAATATTTAGTACAATCACATTTCAGAATATAAGTAGAAAATGTAATAAGTTGCAATGTGATGCGTGATCAAATGCTTATTTACCATTGTGCGGCAATATATAGGCCTCCTGGTTTTGTAGTCCGGAGAAAATACGACATAATGTAATTGTATAAAGCTATGTGTACTGAGCGCATTGCACATGTACGTTTGAGTCTATCATAATTTTCTATTTTTAATTTTCAAAAATTTTCAAAATAACTACTTTAATTGAACAATACATGCTCAGTCTGATTCTACATTTGTTTGTATATTGACTTATATTTTCAATTGTTAGCCAATGCATGAATGCGTATATGTGTTAGTTTGTATTCTCGACTTTGACAATCTAGGCAAACTGTCATAAAGGAGTGTGGTGAAATGAGGATGGGGTGAGGGGAGAAGAGGTGGGGGATCCTTGACGTCAACGTGATATTCCACTTTAGTCTCAAGTTTGGGTAGAATTGTTTAAAAGGCGACTGAACACGAAGTGAGTAAATTTGTAAACATGAGTAGGCAGAGACGTCTAGCGATGCGCCACGTTGAGGTAAGTTATTCACATTATGACCCAAATTACCTCGTTTTCTTGTCTTGTCTTGACGAGCGGCCAGATCTTGCCGGGTAATGGTTCTACTTAAAAAACTTGCAACACATTAAGGCAAAATTACGGAGCTATAACTTTTAATATTTTGCTGTACCGACCGAACAATTTCGTCACGGCAATTTGCCGAGATGGGGTAAAGCTATTCCGGTTGGGCAGACCGCAAGAAACGCTACTTGAACACATTAGGTAATTTCTCGATTAACTTCCGGTGGTATTGCTGTATAAACTGGCTTCGTTCGTTAGCGTTAGTATGGTGGACTCGTGACATAAACTGTGCTTACGGAGTGAAAAATATATGTTTCAGTGGGGATCGAAGCTCGGCACAACAACGTGTGTTTGTTCTTTCGTTTCAAGAATTATTGCGATATCGACTAACCATATCATAAACTGTACTAGCCTACTTGGTTTGAAATATTACAACTTAATGATTTACAGATGAATAAGACAAAAGAAATAAGTTAAAAACGTAAACGCCAAATTGTATTTCAGTACTTCAATTTTTTTCGTCTAAAAAGTTGGATTAAATAATTTCAAATAAAGCGTTATTTAGTATTTAACAATAATGCTAATCGTACGGTGAGTGTGTGATGTATTATGATGCATGTACGCCACATGGCATCCATGTGAGAAGGCAAGCCACAACGAAGCATCGCGTATGGTGGTTACAGCATGGTCTATTTACGCAGCTACTATGTATTATAAGTGCATTGTTTAGAGCAACCTACTATTTAAATGTAGTTGAACCTTTGGATGCTAAAATTTCTGTCCAATATGGCGGCCGCGTGCGGGTGGCTTGTAAGTGCGCTCCGGGTTTTCATGCTATTTGCAGTGTCAAAACAATTTGTTAAATTCTGTGGCAGTGATAGAGACGTGTGGCTAGATCCGTGTGACTTGTGGAAAAGTGTTGTAGTTAAGGAGGACATGCTAGTAAGTAGCAAGTGTGATTTATCTTGTATGCTACTTGTTGCGCGTGCGAGCCAGCGTGCTGCTGTACGCACATTTACACCGGACCGTGGCGTAGCGTGGTTTGTCGTACTCCTGCTGTCAGTCAGTGGTGATGTCCACTTAAATCCAGGACCTGCCAAAAATTGCATCAGTAATTCTATGTCGTTTTACTACATGAACGTCAGAAGCATATCGGGCCCTGAAAAGCTAGCGAACTTTAACTTGTACTTTGCTGATAACAGTGAATTTGATGTGGTGTGTTTAACTGAAACGTGGCTAAATGGTAACATTTTTGAAGGTGAAGTTTTGGATTTCGGTCAGTACTCGGTGTTTAGAAGGGACAGACTATCCGTTAATGGCAAAGTTCAAGTAGGGGGTGGCGTTCTCACAGCAGTTTCCAGTAAGTATGCATCGAGGCGACGGGAGACTTTTGAAAGCCCTCACTGCGAGATTGTGTGGGTGGAAGTGATGATCAGTGCGAAGTGCAGTATCTTCATTGGTTGTGCGTATTTACCTCCTAAGCCTTCGTCAGAGCTTGTGGAGGAGCTGTACCATCTGACGTCACTAGTTCAAGCTTCCTCGCGTCCCAGTGACAGTGTTATTCTATGTGGGGATTTTAACCTGCCGGACATTTCTTGGAAACGCTGTACTGAATTCCATGAACTTATGTTACCGACCATTTCTGGAAATACCAACCCACAAATATCTGCTGAGTTCATTGACGCGTTATGCGACTTAGATTTACATCAAATAAACCCTCATCCAACCCGTGGTGAAAACTTCCTGGATTTAGTTTTTGTTAGTAACCTTGACTTCAGTATTAATATCTGTGTCGCTGAACAAGTTGTCACCTCTGATCATTCAGCTATTGCGTGTGACGTCACGTTTCCGCGTGCAAACGCCAGTAACAGAAGAAACAAAACGCAATCCAAGCTTAACTGGGCCAAAGCTGACCTGGACGTGCTCAATCACACTCTACGTACAAGTGGCTGGCAACAGGTATATAACAGTGTAGATGTTAACATCAAGTGTGATAAGTTTTATGAAATTTTGGACAGGGCTGTAGCTGATTCTGTCCCCACCTATAAAGTAAATGCCTATAAATACCCGGCATGGTTCAACTCAGATGTAATTCGTTCTCTAAAAGCTAAAAATCGAGCCCATAAACGATGGAAAATCTCCCTGCTGCAATGTCATCAAATCGAGTTCCAAGTTAAGAGAACAGAATATAAAAATCAACTGCGTGCTGCTTACAAGCTGTACAAAGACAAAATCAACTCTAGTGTATCTGACAATCCTAATCTCCTATGGGGATACATACGCCGAAAAACCAAAGCACATCGAATTCCACTTGAAGTCGAGTACGGGACGTCAACAGCAAGTAACTTGGCATCAGCTTGTCATCTTTTCTCGGAATTCTTCCGGTCAACGTTCAACCCAGCCTCTACCACTGATGATTCGGCGTTGCCTACTGCACCAGCTTATGGAAACAATAGCCTGTCAGGCTTTGTCATCTCTACTGAGAAGGTTGAGGAATGTCTCATGAAACTCGTGAACAATAAAGCACCTGGTCCTGACTGCATTCCAGTCCGGGTGTTGAAACACTGTCGCCGTGCACTCGCCAGACCTCTAGCAGATATATTTAACACTGCATTGAAATCAGGAGTGTATCCGGACCGCTGGAAACATGCTTTTGTGACACCCGTCTTCAAAAAGGGCAGCCGTTACAAGGTCTGTAATTACAGACCGATCTCACTGTTGTCTGTGTTATCTAAAATATTTGAACAGCTTATTCACGAGGCCCTGTACCAACATGTCAAGCTCCACTTAGCGACTGAGCAGCACGGGTTCGTTCGGAGACGCTCCACTGTGACAAACCTGGTTGAATACACACATGACATTGCCAAGAAGTTAAATAATAAAACTCAAGTTGATAGCATATACACAGACTTTGAAAAAGCATTCGACAGTGTAGATCACGGTCTTCTTTTACACAAAATTAAAGGTTATGGGGTACAGGGTCCACTACTTGAACTAATAAACAGTTATTTAGGTGGACGTAAACAAACAGTCGTCATAAACGGATGCTCCTCAAAACCTGTTGTTATCACGTCAGGGGTGCCTCAAGGCTCAACGCTTGGCCCTTTGTTGTTCAACCTTTACGTAAATGACATACCATCTTGTTTTAAATCCTCAAAATGTTTACTGTATGCTGATGATTTAAAGGTGTATCGGCCTATTTTGACCAACAGTGACTGTGATTTGCTTCAAGAAGATCTTGATTCCTTTTCCCACTGGTGTTCTTGTTGGAACCTTAATCTCAACGTAAAAAAGTGCAGTGTTATAACATTCACGAACAAGCGAAAACATGTAATTCTGCATAATTATACAATTGACGGCACGAACTTAGATCGAGTAAACTCAGTGAGTGACCTTGGTGTCACTATTTCATCTGATTTATCTTTCAGAAAGCATCTAGATAAAGTAACACCAAAAGCCTTTAAACTTCTAGGTCTGTTAAGGCGGAACTGTATGGGCGATTTCAACTTAGCCACCTTAAGGATGTTATATCTAGCACTTGTTCGCCCACAGGTGGAATACGCTAGCGTTATATGGAATCCGCATCACAAAACCAAAATAGACCACATTGAGAGGGTACAGAAAAAGTTTATTAAGCTAGTATGTTATCATTATTTCAGGCAGCCCTACCACCGAAATGAATATCTATTACACTGTCAAAACATGAAGTTAATGCCCCTAGAAAAGAGACGAACCTTGTTAGATATGATGTTTCTGCACAAAATCACGCATAATTCAGTAGACACCCCATTGATAACATATCTAAACTTTTTTGTCCCCCTAAGAACAACTAGAAGACATTCTACATTTTACGTCCCCAGCAATAGAATTGATCTCTATAAGCATTGTGCCATCAATAGATTACAATCTACATACAACCAGCTAGCAGAGCATTTGAGCACCGACATTTGTTTTGAAAGTTACAATTGTTTTAAAAATAAAATAATCCAGGCGCTGTAGTCAAAGTAATCATGTAATTTTCTTGCTGTTGTTAAGGTATACTTGCTTATGTATTATGCATTATGTTTTATTGTAACTGTTGTATTTTTTATTTTTTTTATTATTGTAATTGTTCGTGTAATTGTTTGTTGTATTATTACTTACTCATGTCACCTGAGTGTATAATATTGTATTGTATTATGTTTGCACTAGTGGGATTTTGATTCCTGTTTGCAAATAAAGGCATTATTATTATTATTATTATTATTTCAAAGGGTCTTCAGAATTAGAGTTGCGTTCTGAAAGATTAATATTCCGGTACAACTACGCATGGGCGTGTTATTAACGATAAAATGTGTCAACATAATAATATGATATAATTAGTACAATGTTTATTTAGACTATACGAATGCAATCTTATTTATTAACTACAGATGACGTCCGTCAAATGGGTTGCTTGACACGTGGCAGACGCTGATTGGCTGCGCGACCCAAACGTCCTTGAGTGTCCGGCCCGCGTGATTTGGAGTATTATAGTAGATTTCCTGGATCCTAGTGTTGTGGATGACAGCCACCACGTTACGCTTGACACGTGCCAGACGCTGATTGGCTGCGCGACCCAAACGTCCTTGAGTGTCCGGCCCGCGTGACTCTCGGCCAGTTTAGAGTATTATAGGGGATTTCCCGGATCCAAATGATTAATAGCATTATCCGCTCCGCTCTGGTTAATAATCCGTCCTCGCTGAAAACAATGCCGCTACGGGGGCAACACGAGTAAATACAGACGGCTCTAATGTTATGTTTGCTCTGGATGCAAACTCTCTGCGTATTTCTGTTTCTCTAGCCGAACAAATGTGTGATCAAGCGTACAACACGTTAATGTTGATGAGCGATCAGAGTCAGCTCTGCCGGTGACTTTTAATCAATCTACGAGCGCGCTCGGGATTTCGGTTCAGATTCACAGAACAAATCAAAGAGGGCGTATCTCAAACAACAACTTTCTTTATGAACACATCTGTAGTTAAAACTGGTGTACAGTTTGTGGCTATTGATGCAAATAAAGAATAATAATAGTTGAAAAAATACATTTCCTTCTTTTACAACGACCTTTAACGTAATTGGGAAATGTTATTGTGAACAATGCGAACTTCGGCTGCTCTGCTCGTACGCGTTCTTCTTTTCAATGGCCGAGCATGTTCGGGCAGACCGATAGATTCACTAAAGTCTCACCACCCAACCCAGTGGTAGTGGTAGTAGAGAAACAATGATGTGTTGCATAAACAACAAAAACGAGAAGTGATTTTACTAAGGGCCGGTATTACCATCTCCTAATAAGAAAGTTATTTGTAGCAATTAAGCTATTTGGAGAATTTCAAGGGTTTTGATTGGTCGTTGCCATGAAGACAACAAGCTATTCGACGAATAAGTAGCATTGGGACATTGTAAGACTGGACCTAAATGTAAAAGCGACGAAGACGACGAGACGAAATAGATTGTGAGTAATACCGGAAATGAGGAATAGAAACTGAAGGGTCAATTAATGTATGGTGGGGAAGGGGGGGGGGGGGGGGGGGGGGGTGAAGCCGTTGATTGATGCCGAACGTCTCGGTCTTCAGTCCCGACATCATTCTTGTTTCGTGTGGGCTGCAGACTCGGACAATCGCTCATTAGTGCAAAGTGTATCTTCGACTTATGTGTTTTCTCTTAGTCATGGTATTTTTATAACTGTATTTAAACAATTCAGTTGCATAATATAAAGTGCATAATGGAAATGCGCTTTACGTGAATTACTCAAGCTCTGTATTATGCCACTTCACGGTAGAAGAATGGAAAATACAGGCAGATCTAGATTGGAACGTGTGCAACAGTTAATCCAGGATATCCCACAAGTCCATCTTGGTTTGACTAAGTAGTGAGAAGTGTTTTCATTTCAGATTTGATTTATATTTCTTGATATTTCACGAGATCAACATTGTTTGTGTGGGCATCCTGCAAATATTCTGTCTCCGACCTGTTTTAATTACTAATGCCATGGTAACTATATTAATCGAGTTGTTAATTGTATGTTTGATTTAAATAATAAGCAAGTATTTCTGTATAAACGTACGTTTACGGCATAAAACTGTCGTTAATTGCCAATAATGTGCCAGGATGTATTGCCTTATTAAAAATATATATAAACCGCATAATAACTTTCCGTGAAAGCGGCCCCTTGCGGTACCATCTCAGTCCCGGGTTCGAATACCAGCTCGGCTCTAGATTCATGTGATGTGTGTGTTAAATTCCAGGTACAGAGATCAAAACTGGGATAAAACGTACTATTTGTGCACCTATATAATTGATGTACTGTAAAACTAGTCTCGTGATAGTCGACTGCACGATTACTCTGGGCAATGTTGATACAACGATATATTAACGCCGGGGGTGCATTGCTGTCGCTGTGTCCTTCGTAATAACAAATAGGTAAACTAATATTCTGTCATGTTATGTAATATATTGCATTTCAAATATCACATCACAGCAGAGCATAATGTGTATATTATTTTACGTGGTATTAACTCCTGAACATTGACGGTGATATCGTTAAACACACAACCGTTGGTTGCAGTTTGTTCAATATATTGTAGAGTAGACCAATCCGTCTGACTGTTAATGTAGCGTTGGTCACCACGTTTTGTTCGTGTGTGTGTGTTCATTGCACCGAGTAGAGTGAGCCGGGTTTTCATTGGTTTAAATGTTCACGTTGTAACATAGGTGGATGGAATCTAACCTGAATGTGAGTCTAATCTTCTGGTCGACTGTCACATGTATAAAGCCATGCTATAACGAAACTGAAGAGTGCGTTTTTTCGTTCTATTTGTCTATCATGGGTCTGCTAGGTAGATCATGGAGCTATTTGACGAAAAAGCTAGCTCAGTAATGGAAGCAGAGATTCGCGACAAGGACGTCCCGGTCTCTTTAGAATAGAATACGGCAATTGAACATAACAAGATATGCTAAAAGCAAAACCGGGGTTTTCAAGGTTATTCTCAGACGAAAGACGATTGTTTACATATTGTTTATGTTATTTACTATAATTAGCATTGTATTGATATTATTTTCTTAGTATAAATATTGGTATTTTATTCAATGCTTTCTTGTCTGATTATGATCTGATTGTGATAGCAAGCGAAGACTGTTGTACGACTAAAATATAGTCAAGCTTTAGCATAACGATCTCACAGCAAAACATAAAGTTAATGCTAAATAATGTAAATGTAAATAGACAGCCAACGAAATCATTTTATCGCGGCGCTATAACAAAATATTATTTTACTGTGGTTCAAGTGGTGGTTATATCATAATTGAGATAATGGCAACCAAATATGTTAACACAATTTACTTGACTGTGCCAACACTACAAGTTCTTCTAGTGTAATTAGCAGACAGTACGGCGAAAACGGTGAGCATTAACATTACCATTGTACTCAAAATGGCCGACGATAACAAGAAAATAAACCCTTTGGACCAGTTGTTACCAGAAAAACACTGCCCATTAATTCTGCTCGAATAATTATATTGTTAATCTTTTTAATGGGGTTTGAAGTTGTGTTGTTTCGAATATATCCCTGGTACAAGAAAACTACGTACTTTTATGAAAACCCATCTTTTAACAAGACAGTATGCTATTATACGTTTTGCTTTTCATGTTTTACATTGTATTTCAATAGCTTACAAAAGCTAATAAAGACCAACTACCAACTATAAAGTTATGTGGTATAATTTAACACATCAGTTTAAAAAACATGCATTATATTTTGATGTGGTAACCATTCACCTTTATTATTACAGAATCCGTACTAGAAATATACTGGGTAACATTTAGGTTGGAATTCATAGTCGGCCCCTACACCTAGGGGCGCCCATTGTTACCAAGGTAACAATTGTTTGCATGTTATTTCCCATAAACAAAACAAATCCATAGCAACAATGGGTGCCCCTAGGTGTAGGGGCCGACTATGAATTCCAACCTAAGGTTGTTTAATATTTGTAGATTTTGATAAGAATCTTTTACAATATTGTTAATTTGAAAAAGATTGTATTTCTTATTCCATATACTTAAAATTATACCTTCTTATACATATTTCGTTTGCCAATGTACAAAGGTGACAGTGTGTAATATAATGTTGCTAACAGGTTGTAGGTTAAGGTATCATGCCAAACTTTCCTTGAAACAAACAATTTGTGGGAGTATTCGGAACCCAATAGTACAGTATCCAAATGTTTCTTTTAAACGTGTACATGTGAAGGTTTCAATATTTTTGTTTCGACACGACTATTTTAAATTAACTTCTCTCCTGCCAGGAAACTGCAATACTGAAGCAAAGTGCTTACATTAATATTGATTAATGTGAAACCTACATCACATCAAAAGACACGTGACCGTCTAGTTGATTGCTCTACCGCTAGGTCGCTTCTTTGTGCAACTCAGTGTTTACCGTATTTGCTTTGCTCTGCTTCACATTGGTGGACATTCGATTGATTACAGAAGCACATTAGGTAAAGAGCTTTATACTGTGGCGTACATGCACAGATTTGCCCGCACTCGACTGACTGAATGGTTTCAAACAGTGGTTGCATTATCCGGATCACTCTGTGCTGTGTTACAGCTAGGTAGAGTCACGGAGTGTTTATGTTGGTGCATTCTGAACACTCTCTGGCGGTGTTTGACGGAAGTATTAACATACATATGGTTGCGACGCGTGGAGTATGACGGAGTTCACAAATTTGTTAATTTATTTTTGAACGGAGAACGTAATGTACTTTTAATTACAATCTAGAATTCCCGCCTTTATAAGTACCTACAAAGAGTATATTTTTGTATTATATTAATTTAATGTTAATTACAAATTTTAAGGAACTGGCTTGTAAGTGTTCGTTTGAAGATATACCTTTGCCTAAAGGAGCTCTTACAGGAGCAATCTTTATATTACCAGCAATGTTAATGTTTGGTGAGCAATGTATTGAACTTCAGTGGCATGGTTCTAGTTTCTATTGGCATAAAATGTCCACGTGAGTATATATGGTCCACTATGAGCAATAGTGTTGAAAATTAGACCAGATTCCTACTTTGGGTAATTACTGCTAGCAATGTCAATTTGTTGAAAGTGCTAGCAAGTAGCAATGTTTGCTCGAAGTAGGAATCTGTTCTACCTTTAAACAATGTAGCCCACAGTCGACCAATGGTGGATATTTCCTACTAATAGAAACTAGGACCATGTCATAAGAGCTCAATACATTGATCACCAAACATAGCTATTACCCCGGTCAAATAGCAATTTTACCCGGGATTAATTGGTACAGAATTTTTTTTTATCAGAAGTTGTTTGCTATATATACCTACATATGCCGAAGAAAGTTTACCGCCGTCAGACCCCCCTAATTAACGTAATTAATTAAAATGCTAAAATTAATTAATGCTTAATTAATCGTTATTTTCAAAGATTTTTCTGATATTGTCCATTAAATACATTAAGTAAGGACTTCTGTAATAAGAAGAACATTGAAAACCTGTGTATAGATATTTCGGCAAGCATTAATGAATTAATATCAATATAATAACATTTTTAATAAAATGGTTCCCGTGTATAATTCGTATAATAAAATATATGGTTAATAATTGTAAATTCATAAGTAGTAACATATGAAACTACTGTAGAAAGTTAACCGAAATAAAAGTAATATTCGTATGATAAATCAGCATAATTAATTATACATTAATTACCGATGTTTAAAAGGAATACATATTTGAATGTATGCATTATGGGTATCAAAAGAAAGCTGCCGATACGTGGGTTTTAATATCGGTATCTCTAGGCGAAGTAAAAAAAAAAAAAATCCTAAGGGGGGTGGGGGGGGAAATGCAGATGTTTCGTTAAACGTATCAATCGAAAGATATTAATATGTCATGTTTAGGAAAAGTACTTCAACAGGGCGATAAAAGAAAATGTACCCTAGTACTTGGCTAAATATATTGTAGAGGGGGATATATATTGGGGGGGGGGGGGGGTTAAGTAAAAGAGCGCCTTGTAAACTCAATTTTAATATTTACCCAATTTAATTGATGTGACTTCATAGATATGAGGTTCAATAACTCCGATACAAAAGACCCGTCACGGCCTGGGTTTGAATAAGCCCAGAGTGACCCTGCTGGTCGAAAGAGGTGACGAAAGGAGACCCAGTAATATTCCTCCACCTCCACTTTCCCACTGATGATTTATTCTCCCACTTGTCCCTGCCCTCCCTTGCTGGACTCCCTTTTTGACGATTGACGACCTCGCGATTTAGAGGGACCTGATTCGGAAGACGTCATATGACCTAAGGGGTCGAGTACCGCCAATAATATAATCCGATACAAAATTCTAGACCCGTCTACCAAGATTCACTTTGCAGTGATCCACCATGCAATGAGGGTAAAATTCTCATGGTTAGCTGACTCTACGTGCGGCATCATCTTGTGCTTGAAGTACTGTTATGATAGGTTATTGTCTTGACCCGATGTAGGAAGCTTAGTGAATCTTGATTTGTTAATTACACACCAATAATATGGCCACTTGATTGGGTTGGTGAGAAAATTTTGTTTGCTGTCAAGCAAAAACAACAAGCAAACAGTCATGTTTGGCTCAACTGGATTGTAGTGCGTTTATTACCATGCCACTCCGCTTAAAATGTATTTTTTTTTTATTTTGCTATTGTTGATAGCCCATTATAGTCGCCATCAACTACTACAGTGGTATTTTAGTATTTGCTTCTGATGTACTAAGCATGCATATTGCATAGCAGCTCTTCATAAGATTTGTCTCTAGACCAAAGTATAAACGATGCAGTCAATCCCTCCATAAAATACAAAGCAATTGTTATTTATTTTTTCATATTCCATATTCTCGTATTCATATTCATATTCGTGTTCATAATCGGGGTCGGAATGGATCGTTACCGTACATCTTCTCACTCATGCTAAATCATTACGACATTATAAGATTGTATTGTGAACAGCACCATAAGAACCATGTATAGGTTAACTCTTTAATGATTTCTAAATTGCGATTGCAATCCCGATACCGACAAATGCGGTTGGGGCTTTATATTCCAAACAGTATGCACAAGAGAAGAAATTTGATCTTGCCTTGGAACACTCAAATAGTAAAATAATCTGAAGGTAGTGAAATTACTACTGTGTTGTTGAAGGGTGTCAGTGATACTTGTTCGTTTAGCTAAATTTGAGTTTATTTCACATCGGGTCTATTTGACTATATTTTGAAATGTTATTTATGTCTGGTATTTTAAAACATACGAAACAAGTTAGTTATCGCTAGAATTTGATGTATAAATATACATAAAATGTAAGTAAGCTCTGGTATTCAAATAAGTACCAGTACGGCGCTGCGAAAGCGCCTTTTTTATTTACCCCCCCCCCCCCCCCCGCCCCTTCCACCACCCCCAACCGCCCTCCTCCCCAATATATAAGCCAAGCACAAGGGTACATTTTTTAATCGCCCTGTTAAAGTACATTTCCTAAAAGCAAGGTATTAGCTTTTATTTGATACGTTTGACGAAATACCTGCATCCCCCCCCCCCCCCCCCCCCCCCAAAAAAGGAAAATGTAGTTTGTTTTGTTTAACTTCACCCGGAGATACCGACATTAAAACCTACGTATCGGCAGCTTTCTTTTGATACCCATAATGCATACATTCAAATATGTATTCCTTTTAAACAATCAGTAATTAATGTATTAATTAATTATGCTGATTTATCATACGAATATTACTTTTATTTCGGTAAACTTTCTACAGTAGTTTCATATGTTATTACTTATGTATTTACAACTATCAACAATATATTCCATTATACCAATTATACACGGGAACCATTTTATTAAAAATGTTATTATATTGATATTAATTAATTAATGCATGCCGAAATATCTTTATACAGGTTTTAAATGTTGTTCTTATTACAGAAGTCCTTACTCAATGTATTTAATATTCAATATCAGAAAAATCTTTGAAAATAACAATTACATAAGCATTAATTAATTTTAGCAATTTAATTAATAACGTTAATTAGGGAGGTCGGACGGCGGTAAACTTTCTTCGGTGTATGTAGGTATATATAGCAAACAACTTCTGATAAAAAAAAATTCTGTACCAATTAATTCCGGGTAAAGCCTATTTCAGCTTCTATATTACCGGGGTATATTGCTGATGTAAAGGATCTTCAAGAAATGGAAGTCTGCGTGTTTACAAAATTTATGATATTCCGTACTAATCACGAACGAAAAGGCGAAGATTATTCATAAAACAATTACAACTATTATTGTAACTGTCATAACTAAGAATACCGAATGCGAAAAGATCCAGAACCTGGTTTTGGTTCGTTCAGACGCTGGCATTGAAATCAAGGATATGACACACACATGCTTTTTAATTTCTTTCTAGCCTCAAAATACAATCTATATGAATCATGAAGTTATATTCGTAGATGAGTAACAAAACAACAATCAGCAGCCATATTGGATATGTGCAGACCAGACGAGCTGTTAGAATAGGGAAGGTTTGTCTTGATTTACTTGTGTAGCCTGGTTTACATATACCATACAACTCACTTTCAACTAACAATTACTGATGTGTCGTACAAACGCATACTTCAAAGGATTATTTTACAACTTTATCCAGTTTGAACATTTTACCAGTGGCGTAGCTATCGGGTGGCAGAGGGTGCAGTTGCACTCGGGCCCGGGCCCCAGAGGGGCCCGGGCCCTCTCTCCACCTCCATGTTTGTCCCAATAATCGATGTATGGTTTTAGTTTAACCTTATGACAATTTTCTATTGTTGCAAAATTATTACCAATTTACAATTATTTCGCGCTCATTACGCAAGAAAAATTAGGCATTAGACTTGACACTTCAACATGCAAGAACTGACAGGCGAAAAGAGTTTCAACTAAGGAAAAATGTGAAGCAATTGTATCCATAGGGGAACAAAAGACAGTATTCTTTCTATTCAATTCCACAGAAACGACTCAAAGAGTAAGCTTTGCTTGACTGTACTTACAAACGAATTTGCTATTGTTTTACTATAAATAGTTATCAAATTAGCTTTTCTTGGAACTGAATAAATAAGTGACAAACAGACGGATTTGCCATGGTCAGGAAAAGCTGTTTGGACTGATGGCTTCTCTTATAGAAGAGGGTTGGTCATCAATTCAGTATTCGTTGATCCCTCATTTCCCATTGGGTGTGAGCGCGTGTGTGAACTCTGAGTGTACCCGTTCATCTTAGTGCTTTTACTGCGGTTAGTTCTACATATTTTGAAAAATAATATTTGTTGGGTTATTGTGTATGATTGTGTCGTGTGGTTTGAGTTATTGAAATATAGTAGGTCTATTAGGTCTATATACAGTGAGTTAAAATTTAAGTTTCAAACATGAACGTGTATAAACATGATTGTGGCGCCATGAAAAGGGAGTAAAAAAAGGAAGTGAAAAACGAATCAATCAGCAACTAAAACTTGACACATTCTTTCAAGTACGTACTAGTCGTCCATCAGGCAGTGCAACTGACCAAACCGTAAGTAAAGATACAACAGACTCAATAGCTATAGCCGATCTTGAAGATAAACAAGAGCAACAGCAACTTAGTTGAAGAGTTACAAAATGATTATTTACCGGTACGATTATTTTTCCGCCAACTTATTGTATTGTATTGTACCTACTGATATCCCTGAGCAGACCAATACTAGCTACTCTACCGACAAGGCCAACTTTAATAAATTAACGTCTCAAGATAAACGATTCATTATCTCTTTAGGACCGTGCAAACCATGCGGCTCATTCCCGCGAGTGTTTTGTGCGTATAAACAAAACATGGGGGAGGGCCCGTCGTGTCCAGTTTGCACCCGGGCCCGTAAAGGCGTAGCTACGCCACTGCATTGAACCGTGTATAAAATACACACCAATAACATAGAAACACTGACGCCTACAGTGGTGATACTTTGTCAGTTGTTGGCTCTATCGTTGGTTGTCAATGGAAAGCGAATAGAGCACTGACATGGGCTGGTGAGGTACAGAGACGCAACACGACCATCTGATTTGAATGCAGATATCGTATCGCCTAGGCCCGCGAAAAAACAAACGTGTAACAAATAGTAATTAACTGGCTAAGTCCACCAAAGTCAATGTAGTTTCACTTTGTACGAAAACGCCTTTGAAATGAATTGATTACTGCATGTAGCAAGAGCCTCAATGCTGGGCAACAAACAGAGCAGCGTCCTCACTCTTATGCTTATTTCAGCACACGAGTGAAATAACAATTCTGGAATAAAAGATGGGTAGATACGTAGTAGTAAATAAACAAAATACGGGTTCGTATTCATAGTAGACAATACTACACATTCTTGTTTTAGGGATTTTGATTTTAGTATCGAAAATAGCACGCTTAAAACAATTGGTTAGAAACCTTAAATTTCCAATGGGCTGTTGATTGACTAGGTATATAGTAGCCGTAGTCTAACGTAGCCGTAGTAGTCGTAGTCGTAGTCTCATATTATTATTTATTCGTGTACGAATAAATACAGAATATTGTGTTCTGGCGGCAACAAATGCTCTTAAGATGTTTTGCTGTCTATTGTTGGATATATGAATTGTTGAACCAAAAATGGTGCAGACAATGGTAATTCACTTGTCAGTTATTTATTTATGTAGTTTGTATAGTTGTATAAGGGCTGGTCCACACAGATTTTTTAAGCATAAGATTTAACGTTTAACGCGTACTCGCGTAGTCGTAAAGTTGGATCATAGGAAACACGTCCTGGCGTTCACACAAAGTTTTAGTTTTAAGACATTGTTTTCATTGTTGTTTTTAAAGCAACGTCTTAAAACCTTAAATCTTATGCTTAAAAAATCTGTGTGGACCAGCCTTGAGGTGAAACAAAATGCCTTATGTATTGATTTGAAGCTGACAAGGAGCTATTAGGGTATCTTATTTCATCGGAACGTAATAAGTGTTCTAGATAAATTGTGTTGAAGGTGATATATGAAGGCGTTACCTGTAATGTCTAGGCCTAGCCTAGAGCGTTCCATAGAGTTGTATTTGTTTGTTTGTGTTTTGTGCATTTTATTTGTTGTTTTTAACAAAAACAAAAACGTTAAATTCACATATTTGCTCATAGTTCCTGTGATGGATAGGCTACGATCTTTTATTTGCAAACGTGCTAACATTTCCCAAACTTTGGTATTGACAAACCTCAAACTTGAATTAACATAAGTAAATTAAAGTCAGCGGTTGTTCAAGTAATCGTTTTGCTTTGCTTTCTGTTTTGTTTTGTTTGCTAGGTTACGCTTTAGGTAGTTGAAAAGAGGGATAACGAAATATTTTCTTCCTTTGCTTACACAAAATTAACATGGTTATTTGGCTTTGTTATTATTAAAAAAAAAAAAAAAAAAAAAAAACAGCTTGACTTACTAGCTTTTAACGCTTTGAATCCCGTGATGAAAAGCAAGTGTTTGTTCAACTTTCAGCCGCCGAAGCCGTAAATACGTTCGAGAGTAGGTTTTCAAGCGCCAGCTTTGAGCGTTCCACTTTCTGCTCGGAAACACCGAACACCCTCTCTGTGACTTGATGAGTAGTTACTAAACGGTTGCAACACGTGTGTTATACACTAGTCAACAAAGTGCAAGTGCATATACAGCAATATTATAGCGCGACAGTTAACACGCAAGGCGTCAATATAATGCGGAAAGTAATACAGTAAAACTTGTACAAGGAAACTTGATAATTCAATCAAGTTATCAAACAGTTCTTGGTTATATTCGTAATACCATTACAATACAAGAAGTTGTATATATATATATACGCTGTCAATTCATGTTATTTTGGCACAATGTGTTCTCTATTGGTGTACATTTGTTGATATGTTCCACGTTAAAAAATAATAATAATAATAAGAAATTCAAAGAAAAACACATAAAAATACTTTAAAATGTTCTGTACCTACTGTATTTCATTACTGTTTTCACTTTGTCGTAGAGCTGTATTTCACTTACTAGGCCTACTTACTGTACAAAGAAGAAAATAAAGTTCTATTCTCTTCTATTCTATTCTATTCTATTCTATTCTATTCTATTCTATTCTATTCTATTCTATTCTATTCTATTCTATTCTATTCTATTCTATTCTATTCTATTCTATTCTATTCTATTCTATTCTATTCTATTCTATTCTATTCTATTCTATTCTATTCTATTCTATTCTATTCTATTCTATTCTATTCTATTCTATTCTATTCTATTCTATTCTATTCTATTCTATTCTATTCTATTCTATTCTATTCTATTCTATTCTATTCTATTCTATTCTATTCTATTCTATTCTATTCTATTCTATTCTATTCTATTCTATTCTATTCTATTCTATTCTATTCTATTCTATTCTATTCTATTCTATTCTATTCTATTCTATTCTATTCTACTTTATTTAACAGTTTTGTATTGCATTTTAACGCATCTTCCGTATCCGTTTGGTAGGTTAACTTGTTTTTAAATACATATTATGGATTTGGTGCAGCTTGTTGCTTATTTCCGAAAAATTTAATTTGTACATTTCTTTCAATATATTTAAATTGGTATTTGATCCTGTTCACATTCCAATTATCATTTGTATGATATAAGTTTAGTCGTACGATGTCAAGTAGGATCGACAAGCGCTCGTTTAGGTCGAAGTCGACTCCCCATCCACGTTTAGCGAACTGCGGCTTTAAACTAATTCAATTTATTCATTCTCTTACAATCGCTCAAGATCCGAAGATGCGTCCTACATAAACCTCCCGGTTGAGCCGCGTAGACTCACAACTCGTTACACGAATAGCTAAAGCTAAACGCTTGACGATCACACGAAACTACAGCCTCTTCACGCTGTTTCAAGCATTATTATATAGGACAAAAGGGCACTAGCAACACCAAAAGACAACAATGAAACAAATGAATTGAATCGATGGACAAACAACAAGCTGTCAAAAAATAATTTCCTCTGATTTTGGAAAACAAAACAAAAATCAAACAAATACACTTACAAAACTGCCACTTAGTCGTTGTCTATCATTAAACGTTTTAAATGGCGAGCAGTTACTATTGCTACACTTGTTTTTATTTCTATGGTTGCAATTTTATTATTTTGACAGCTGATTGGGTTGTCCATCAGTTCAATTCTTTTGTTCCATTGTTGTCTTTCGGTGTTGCTAGAGTGCCCTATATCGTTTCTCATAGAAATGGCAATAGGAAAACGGTTATTAATATTGTGTAGTTATACAAAATTATTATATACATTTAATATTTGTCCTTACATCTCATAATTTTGGCAACGAGGCTAATCGATACGATGGGTGGGTGTTACGTGAAGATGGGTACGTCTCATGCTAGAGACGAACAAAGGAACAAACATTTAATCGGCCACTGTCACCAGGCTGACATTATTGTAATAGTTCTGCTTGCACGTATACTACTTCAAAAATATAAAATAACAAAATATTTCACTTTTTTCCTGTTAGTATCATTCAACTATAACTTCGTACTCGTTGAACACTAAAGAATCAATCAATTTAACTAGCCGTTTGGACACACAACAGATAGAACTAATTCGAAGTAGTAGGCTAGTAGGCCCTGCACGTTTTAAGTGTGCTGGTGTAAATTTGGATACATTTCCGGTTTAATGAACATATTAGGATAATTTGAACAGCTGTTCAAACTGATATCACACTTTTCGGAAGAAGTGCTTGGTTTCATAGTTTAACTTACAGAACTTCATATTACTGGAGCTAATTTTGCCTCCTTATGTGAATCCGTGCAGAGATTGGTAACACTGGTTTCGAATAGTTGTTCTGAGTAAGTCGGGGATCGGTAAATCACAACGTTGGGATAAACGAATTTCGTTTAGTCATCGAATATCACATTATGAAACCGCTCCAAATTGAACGCACCCTATTTCATGATTTACTGTTGATGACGTTTAAAACTGCTCTTCAGCGAAGAGAGGCCACCGACCGCAGATGTATTTGAAGTGCGGTGAAATGTTAACACAAATTACTTCTAGAGACTGAAACCATGGATGCATTTCTAAAACCCTAAATTATTTCACATCTAAAAAAAAAAAAAAAGATATACTGCAACTCACATAACTGCCCTCGGAGTTAAACTGCAATTTTAAAATATTAATCATAAACTGTACAACTTATTAATTAGTAGGTTGTTAAAGATTTTAATCGATGTTAACGATTACTTTAGTATCGATCGAACCGTATATCGATGTACACTATCTAAAATACATATTTAAACATGAACCGTTACAAACCTGTTTATTAGTTCAAGTTATTTCTGCATGTACAAGAAAAATATCTAATTCTGTAATGCACAGAAAGAGGAAATGAAATAAAATAAAATAAATACAAATATTTTATTTTAACGTAGAATTAAAATCTAGAATATCCTCTTTCGAGAGGCTGACTGAATCGTGAATAGCACAAGACAATTGAGGGGGCTGTGACATCACAGGTGGACAAACAATGTGTTGCTAGGCAACTCCATTGTCGTATATTTCTTTGATTGGTGCATATTCAATGTTTGTCCGAAACAAAACACGGCAACACGGCTAGTTTTAGAATTGAGCCTTGTGCTATTACAAACCTCCGTCCAGCTGTGAGTGCGCCCCTCGCATGACCACACGTTGGGGTAGGGTTATTGCATGACATGATATGATATACAATGTCTCGTGGGTGTCGGTACAACATGATGCATGTGCACGTGTTCGTCTCACGTGTGCAGTTACTCACCGCCGACGTGACTGTGTGCATGCGGGATATACGCCAGCCACCGCCGCCGATATCACGATCGGATCGATCTCATTGCGAGCTTGGATTGAACCAACACTCGCAGAGACATGAAATTACATTTCTGTTTGGATTTTTACATAGAAAAGTTTTCTACTTCAGGGTGGTTTGGTCTCCTGAAAAAATACTAACACGTCTTAGAAGAACTACTTTACCGATGGACGTTTGTAAGTGTAAACGCTGCCAAGTTGGTAGCTTGGTAAGGGCTGGTCCACACAGATTTTTAAGACATACGTTTTAAGGTTTAACGCGTTGTCGTAAAGTTGGATCATAGGAAACACGTACTGGCGTTCACACAAAGTTTTAGTTTTAAGACGTTGTTTTCATTGTTGTTTTTAAAATGTCTTAAAGATCTGTGTAGACCAGCCTTAACTAAGGCTGTTTGGGAAAGTTTACTGCAGTGAGTACACAAGAAACAGTATATATTTCTCCATTGTTTCTTAATAAAATGAAGTGATATTAATATTTGATTAATATAAATCAATATCAATTAAATTATTATTATTAATATTCAATTCCGCACTGCAAGACATTTTTTTTTTTTTAATTCATTTTGAAGTAATTCCTGCTTTATCAGTACCGGTACTATACTTGCCATCGATGATTTATAAGTTTGCATGGAGTTCCTCGTATGGAGTGTGTGCAATATTATTTTGCATACATAGATTGAAATATTGATAAAGTAAACCACGAATAGAAGTTACGGAAAAGTTTAATGGAAATAAGATTGGAGATCGAATATCTCGGGTAGTATATTGCTACAGCAAAAGACAAGACTTTATCCGAAACCTAGACTTGAGATTTTCTTAGATGATGCTCCTCTGCTGCTTCCCTTCGTCCTATGTGACCACCCCTTACCCTCGTGGACACCCGACCATCATATCATATTTATTCATTTCATATTATATTATTTAAATCAGCTATATTTGTTATGCTGGGCTTTGGTCACATAACACGGTGCAGGAGTTTCAAACTTTGTCAAACTAAAAATATCTCACTCTATCTACGGATTGCGAACATTGCGGAGGTCTCTGTTTGTAAATACGGTGTTTTCGTTGAGTTCGACAGGGATCGTCGCCCAGCTACTTTCCTCTTTGGAAACGTATCCATCCTCGGCTTTTCTTTCACCCCTACTTTAATTTTCTTTCCGAGTACAATTCTAATCGAGTTTAGGAACTCTTTCCTCCGTACGTGACCGACGGTGTGTTGTGGTAGAGACTAGAGAGCGTGGAAGTCCTATAGTCCGACCACTCTAGAACCACCCTTACACCGACACTGACGTCATGGATATATTGTGGGTTTGATGATTGGCCACGAGTCACTCGTCTATAACGAAACCATCGATATGTTTGCTTCTGAACAACTATAAATGAAGACTAGGGAGATTTCAAATGTTCGAACGTTCAAATGTACGAAAAAGAATGTTGAAACGTTACATTCGAACAGCTGTTCATTCGAACATTTGAGTGTTGGACATCAAGTATACATTTAAACGTTTGATTAGTGTGCTCCCAATTCCATATAACTTTGTTATTATAAAGCTTGTCAAAAATAACAACCATACCGGTTTTCAATACCATAACAAACGTTATTATATTTAGTTGTTTCGAAATCTCAAGTACCTCTGTTTTTATTGAGAGAATAACATAATAGTTAATTTCTTGAGGTTTTAATATTGGCGCTCCCTCCTAACGAAACATCAGCGTTTAACACGAGAACAGTTCGTGCAGACTTACTTGGAAACTACTAAGACAGTCGTCGCCGCTTCTCACGAACTAAGTTGAGAACTGAGAAGTCGAACAACGTTTTGTTTCCCATCAAGAAAGAACTCCACCTTAGTGTATCACCGCGTTCCGTTATACATCTTAGTTACTAATCTCTCCGCATTGGGCGTTGATCCCACTGAAGCTGCGTTAGTCCACTTCGGTCAGGTTACTAAAGAAGAACGATTCAGTTGCAATAAAGTCTTTGTGGTGAGGATGTCTTTATCGATGCGAACCAAACCGTCAGACAACAGTGACTACTTTCAGTGAAGGTCTTTGAATACTATTTATGGTTGTGATGGCGGCTCAATATTTACACGTATTATCCAATTGTATTTAATAACCTATATCAAAATCCAGTTGATCGCAACACAATGAACGGCCCCAACGGTAAATTTAATCATATATACTTTAATTTCGCTGTATAACTTTGTAACAGGCAGAAATCCCCAATTGCATCAGATACAATGAAGCAATAGAATTTTAACAACAAATATTAATGACTTTGGTATACATGCACACAAATAATTCAATGAAAAAGAAAACGTTTTTTACCCCAACCTTAAGTGACCTTGGTCTATATGTCGGCGAGTGATCATGCAATGAATGGTCTCTCTTATACCTTGTTCACAGTACAACCACTAAACAGAAGTTAGGCTTCTTACTGCTGTTAAGAATGTAATGTGAACGTACTTAACCGCTTACAGAGATCAATTTAAACTGTCTTTCTATTATTTTTACGATTTCACTTGATTTCTGCTGTTAGAACTGCTGTTAGTGACCGTAGTGTGAACAGTATGTTATGGACACAGTTCGGTGTATTGTTCTATGTAACTCAATGTGTTGCTGATACCCTTCACACCGGCCAGCTCATCTAGATGTTTACTCTTGTCGTTCATATTGTCGGCTCACTGAGATTAAAGCTCTGTCCGACACCTTCGCGTGGCCATGGAAAATAGGCTGACGATGGATCCGATTAGTCGGCATGGTTTCATTACCTCAGAGTCTGACTTGTTTTACCCGGCAGCCATGTTTTTTTTAGGAACAAACAAGTGAAATGAAATGGCCTCCACCTCTCACGACTGACCAACCACGAGACAGTGTTTTGTGCTAAGTTAATTTACATTCTTAAATATTTATATCTTCCTATTGGCATGACAAAATATACTAAGGTCCAGTCTTACAATGTCCCACTTGCTACTTATTCGTTGATTAGCTTGTTTTCTCCATGACAACCACCAATCAAATCAAAACCCTTGAAATCCTCTAAATAGCTTCATTGCTACAAATAAATTTCTTATTATGAGATTGTAAGACCGGCCCTAAGTGTAAGTCGTTAATTGCAATTGTGCTATTCAAAACGACGAGGGTACTAGATAGCCTCCCAGCAACACTCCACTCCCTACAGTAGTGAAGGATAAGCCTCAGAGGTTATCAACAAATTTACATTTGGATATCAGTAACCATAGTAACTGACGGTAAATGTTGAACCTAAAATGCAATCTTAATTGACTGTATACCTCAGATTCTTAACCCGTGTGTGGAATAGGGAGACGAATGCTAAAATATTCATCCCCGCTGGGACTTAAGCCCAGACCTTCTGTTTGCTAGGCAGACACATTAAACATTCGAGCACAGGGTTGGCCATTCGTCTTTGTGTTCTACACAACTGACGGGTGGCCTGCCTGGAAACCAACACCTCTCATCTTAACCAAGAGTTTGTCGAGATTTCATCTCAACATAATTGAGTATAGGCAGAAATAATAGCTAGAGTACAAAATTCATTCCTACAGTTTCATGGACATTACTTAAAATGTGTTTCTTCCATACACATGAGCAGAGTTAAAAAGTACACGTTTAGATACCATTATTATTATTATTATTTCAGACATCAGTGATGTAGGTTTACAAGCGACAACGAACCTCTCACACTAATGCACATTTAACATTTATCCATGTTAAATCACACTAGATTACTTTCTGTAACGGTATAATGCAACGCTTGTTATCCATACACGCGTATATGGCATTGACATCGTCTATATGAGCCTCGCTGCACGAGAGCGCACGTGACGGGTCGCCGTCGCACGTGAGCTCATCATACGTCGCAATAATCCATGAACGTGTGTATGTCATCGTCTCTGTGAGCCTCGCTGCACGAGAGCGCACGTGACGGGTCGCCGTCGCACGTGAGCTCATCAGACGTCGCAATAATCCATGACCGTGTGTATGTCATCGTCTCTATGAGCCTCGCTGCACGAGAGCGCACGTGACGGGTCGCCGTCGCACGTGAGCTCATCATACGTCGCAATAATCCATGAACGTGTGTATGTCATCGTCCATGTGAGCCTCGCTGCACGAGAGCGCACGTGACGGGTCGCCGTCGCACGTGGGCTCATCATACGTGGCAATAATCCATGAACGTGTGTATGTCATCGTCTCTGTGAGCCTCGCTGCACGAGAGCGCACGTGACGGGTCGCCGTCGCACGTGACCTCATCATACGTGGCAATAATCCATGAACGTGTGTATGTCATCGTCTCTGTGAGCCTCGCTGCACGAGAGCGCACGTGACGGGTCGCCGTCGCACGTGAGCTCATCAGACGTCGCAATAATACGTCCTAGTTTTATATCGGAGCGCTGTACCCTCCATACGGGCGGTGATGACGCGGTCAGAACCTACTTCTCTCTCTCTCGCGCTCTCTGCTTCTTTGTCTTCATATTCCTTTTATACCTTTTCTCCGTCTCTTTATAGTATTATTTATCCGTATTTTTTGTTGTGCATGTTGTAACTCCATTCCCCAACTGTGAACATAAATGTTGCTAATTTAGATCCTCCCTCCTCCGTAACATCCAATTTCTACATGTTGAGATTCTAGTGTTTTAAATTGTTTTTCTTTTGCTTTATTTTTATCATTTTAGTTGGTGTGGTTATATTGTTTCCTTGTATATTCTGTTTTTATATTAATTGTCCTCGTTTTAAAATTAGTTTTAGAACTGAATATAGGATTAAGGTAGATAACGACAGTTATCCAACATCAACGCTCGCAGCGCACTCTTCCGAGCATGCCCTGAAATTAGGTTACTACAATAAGCGACCATTAGTACCTCCTATACTGTACGAGGTTAGCCTTAGTGGAGCTGCCCATCAAAAGTATCGCCGGCCTTATGTCAGCTGCCCAAAATAATGAACTTTTTAAAAGTTACATATCAAACGGAACTAATTAAGTTCCCATTCTTGTTAAATAATGAAACTTTTAACGGTTGGAACTTTGTTCTCTTAAAAGTTACGATCTCAAATAAATATGACAGGAGGTATTACTATAGCAATTATGATAAAATGAGTACTAGACGTATTGGCGTAGTGGTGGACCTATTTACATTACCGCTTAGTCCCTCGGTGGATAGCGACCGAGCGTACGACTAACTAGTAATAACTATCCTTGACTGGTCGGGGTTGTGGGGGTGGGTGGGGAGGAAGGGGGGGCAGGCGTTTCTGGATGCACGGGAAGTACCAACAACCCCAATAATTTCAGTTTTATATATCTTTAAGACAGTAAAATGTAAACGGTAGAAAAAAGCTAATTAAATAATTTTTTGTTATATTGCTGAATTCGTCCGGACTGTACAAGAAAGCGTGAAGTCCCGCACAGCCACATAGTACTTAGAATATGACTTTTTTTATTATGAAAGTTGAACTGACCAAAATTTACAAGCGTTCAAACACCAGTTAATATACACCAGTCCGATTTACAGAATTGCTCAACTTGCAACAAATTAAAAAAATGAAATAAAATCGATGTATTTGAATGTATAGTAGTGTACGGATAAAAATAAACATAATATGTTTTCAGCACGGTCGATAAAAGGTCATATACATTTAGCTCCATCATGTATTTCATCCTAGTTGAAAATCTTCAATTCTTGGGTTTTATTTCATCGAACCACCAACCTGAATTACATATTCTTGGAAACAAATTCCAAGTATAATAATAGATTATTCATGTAAACTTCGATCAACGCTATACCACAAAATAGTAACTTTTATGTTATCAGAACGTGATTTTGAAAACAGAACGAAAAGGGACGTCCTTCTCCGCAAGAGTGGTGTAGGTGTCGACGTTAGTTCCACTAGCGTGAATCTCTGAATGACTGGATAGAGTGTGGCCGCGCCGCTGTCAATATGTTAGTTACCTGACAGTTCACTTCATCGACGAAGTGAAGCGCCGCTCGTTCGCAACAAGTCAAATTCGAATCTCTAATGTGAAAATAAATGGTCGATCGAGAACTCTTCACTTGAATTGTTCGATTATTACACGCGAGGTGTTTTATGCGTCGAGTGGTACTGACACCTGTCTTTTTTAAAGAAGTAATTGCATAAGTTACATAAGGTACATCTCTAATACGTGATTCTATATTGTGTTTCATTAAAGTATATATTCCTACAACAAACGGCAAATCGAAACAGTATTTAAAATATTAACAACACTGATTGTAAGTTTGTGCGGTAAATCAATTCATACATATTGAACAGTGTATACATTATTGCGCATGCAGTGGATTTGTTTTGGGATTGTTAATGTACTTCTAAATGCAAACAGTTTATAGCCCGCATTCAGAAACTCCAATTTATGAATATTTTTGCTGTCTCAATATTTCACATTTTATAAACCTTTTCCCTATTATGTCTCCTAACTTAACTAAGAGGCACCTCAAAGAAATTTGTCTAGTATTGCTCAATAATGGGTCCTAAAATATTGCGAACGGTCTTCTTTCGTGAAAACTCTTAAACAATTCGTGACTATATGTCGATTCGTATTTTAGCAAGCAGAACAACGTATGTACCTACGTTGAGGAGTGCATTCGGTAACGCGCTACGTACGCCGTAGCCACGCTCTTCACCCGTACAGAAAGTAGTTAAAACAAACGCCTCGCCGAGTATTCCGGAACTAGCTGCTCTGAACGCTGGAGGTTTTCAGTCCGGCATTCGTAGTATTCGCGTAATCATGGTGACGTTTTCAAAATACAATGATTACAAAGCTCTTCAAGGACGATAAGAATTTTTAGGTTATTTACACCAGGGCTCGTAGGATGTTATTATCTTTCATTTGGTATTTCTATCCATGGAAAACTATTAGTATATTATTTTCTTCACTTACATCATATCCGTAGTCTGTAGTATCACAATTGTAGTCCTTTATAATATATCAAGCCCTGCATTTATACTAATTTTTATTTAAAAGACATGTTAAAGGCACTAACAACAAACTTTGTATTATTGTACTTTTTACGCTGCCTGTGATAATGAACAGTGTGTATTTACAAGGACAACTCTGCGGTGTTTACTAGGAATGTCGGGGTGAACGGGAAGCGGTAGCGTAGCCTACAAGCTCGAGTGACTTAATTCCTTAATTACCTCTCGGACCTTCTGAGGTATCACAGTAACCAGATGTAATTAGTTCGCTATTTAAACAGCTTTAGGGAGGAAGTCCATTATATTGCCAGTTTGATCTTCTACTTAGGCAGCCAACCGTCTTCCCAGTGTGCATATTATATAATAGCGGCAAAGGTATTTAACTTCCGGCGAGTGTACCTCATTTACGCCCTGGGAGGGTTTTGTATGATAGCCTCACTGGTTTATGTGGCTGGCTCGTATACTAACTGTGTGGCCAGTGAAACTTGATTGCATTACCATACAACATCTAAACGTTAAACATTAATTAATCATATGTTCATTAAACATGCTTTTAAAACACAAGTAAGTTTTACAGTACATATGCGGTGCCATTGCAGATAACAAGGATTTTTTTAATTAGGAGGGGAATTCATGCTGTTCTTTAAGTTATATGTTACTGTCACATAATTTTTGATAGTATATAACTACTAGGGGTTAATGCACTATAAGAAACTTCCTCTAAAAACAAGAGCTATCAACAATTTTCGATATTTTATTCAGCTGACACTTCCATGAAATTGCAAAACGAAACCGTCCTCTGTTATGTGGCTCGCTGGACATGTAGGTTTATTTTATTTCTGCTTTGAATGCATGAGGTCTCCATAGAATTTTCTGGTTAGTGCAGTTTTTACCATGATGAATCTATCAATAGGATATTGACTTACATTCATCTTAACCGCAACTTTCAAGTCGAGGCACATAGTAAGTTGTATAATACTGACAACCGTTGAGCACGTTGGTAGTGATACACCTAGTACCAACTTTTGCTCGCGAGACTTTTATTGGAATCGCACGAAAACTTTACGAGGACAACGCTGATTTGGCTTTCGACATTTCATTCGTTTTGGACTTGGGTCGATAATATCAGACTATGATGGCATTTCGAGTCCTTGGAATACTCCCAAAAAGGCAAAAGTGATTCGCGATATAGAACGAAGTGAGCAAAAAAGTTTCGAGGAGCTGGAATGACGCAAATTGAAATCGACGCAATGACGCAGCTTCGGGAGGGAAACAAATTTGGTCGTCGTAGACGCTGGCTCAGCCTTGATCCCCGCCCGGCTGGGCCACTCAGAAATAGCAATCTCGAACTTGGGGACGAGGCTCGACGAACCGACAAAAACTGTGCTCGAAATGGTTGTTGGAAACTCCGCCCTGTGATAGGGTTACGTTACTTACTGATAAACTCCAGAAGTTGTGTGGCTCGCGATACAATTCTGTGTTTACATTGCCATTCTTTCATATTAAACTTTTTATTGCTCTCTTTTCCCCCTTTTCGTTTAGCATCTTTGCTACGGATAAAAAGTATGTTTATTCTCAATGTAGCAAACAGTGACGTTATCATCCGCTTGTTTCGTACTATTTTCTCCCCTGATAAGCATAGTAGAAGGACATATCGTTCACATTCGTTTACTTCCCCATCAGAACACGATCATAAGCAAGCATTTAAATACGTATAAATCTATTATGAGTGACAAAGGATCACCAAAGATTCCCAGCTTTATAGGACTTTCCTTCTCTCTTTGGCTGGAAGCTATAACTTGGCAAGAGCTTTACCTTGATATCGAGGTACAATAACACTTCTTAGCTGTTTACTTGCTGACACTTTGTAGAGTGGTTTCTTCGCCGTCTGTTGACAAATTATAAGAGTTAATGATTGGACGGACAGTCATTCTAAAGTCTAAACTCAATAGTCATAGCGCCATAGCTATTGTCTCCCAGACCGAAAGCAACAATAAAAACATAGATAGAACATACTTTGAAAACACTGAACAAAAAATTCATAGGCATAGACTAATAACTAATGTTTTCATTGTTGGTAGTGAATCACCTGCTTTGTCAACAGCACCCTTTATTCCCGACAGGACACTTAGAGCGTTATTGTCACGTGAGGACTACGTAACAGGTATAGAGGGTTATTCACACTTCCAAGAGAAGTACAAAGAAAGTGCCGGCGCTCCGCACAAAATTGGTAAAACGTATATTTATGTTCGTAACAAGTTTCATGAGTATGTTGCATAAAATGTTTGTTTATATTTTATAAGTTAACCAAATTCATGTGTAATGTTATTTAAATTGTAAAGTAATAATCACTGCCTAGGCACATAATAATCTAAAATCTATACTATTAAACCATTTTTATTACTTAGTTATTTGACGAATAATGGTATAGTATCTTGTAAATATATGGTATTATTTAAAACGAGATAGCAACAATTGACAATAAGATGAACAAAAACATCAAAACGTAACTATAGCGTAATATTATTATCTGCTTGCTTGTAACAATATTAACAAAGAGAAAAGAACTTGCACGTAAGTTTGGTCCAGATATCTATAGACGAAGCTTTCTGGGCGTTACGGTTGACAGTTTAACTAATCTCTAGGCTAACAACAGTTGTACGTGTCGCTTCATTCATCTCCCAGGTGGACAGGGGGGATCTTCGTATTGTCAAGGCAGTGTGCTGCTAATCCAGGCAGCCAGATTAACATGGAATCAGCGCTTGCACGGGATTAAGCGGCTCTGGTCAATCGTAAACTTGTGTACGTCTGTCATCTCCAAACGCCCCCCGGCGTCGCGACGCGACGGCAGCGTCGTCTCGTTATCTCTATAATCTTCTTTGAAGCTGTGCGAGGCGCGAACACTGCCACGGTCGATACGAGGGCAAATCAGGCGTCCGGTAATGAGGGGGTGGTTCCATGTCGCAGCCTACGTCGCCGTCGAGGTGATTATTTCCTATGCTTACGACAGTCAAAGAGATATTCTTTCAGAGATGAATATGACCGAGGGTGTCTGATATCGTTCATGAATAATAAAAACTACCGACAGACGTTTCGTGTTAAAACGGCGACACCCGACGTCTCGCTCGTTTGCGGCGAAAAGATTGGTCGTCGAGTTCCGAACTTTGAACAAGAGAACGGGTAGTGCCCGCGAACCTTCAAGATGTTGAAAACATTGTGATCACTTTAGAAATTAGTATCGTTAGACCGGTCTGGACTCGAGACCACTCGTCGTATTGATCGTCGTCGAGCAAATTGACGATGACAGTTGGTGGCGCGACGTGGCAATGCGAGAAGGTGTGAAGAGAGGACAGTCCCCCAGGGAGCCAATTACTCCAAGTGGACTCTGTGATTTGAACCCATCCACCCGTGACGGTCACCGTATTGACCAACTAGTGCAGCGTTGCTCTAACCCAATCGTCTAGGTTTATTGACAGTGATGGTCTCCTGCCCGGAAGCTGAAGTCGCAATCAGTGAGATTATCCGCAATTGTGTTCCTCCTGGGATACATCTTAGATCAAAATGCTAAGCTCGACGAGGGGTGAACAAAAGTGGTGCCTCCAGTTTACTGTAAGCTTGAAACAGTGATCAAGGCATTGAACCGAACCCTTGGTTCTAACAACCTAGTACACAGTGACACTGTGGCTAACAAATTATTCAGGCTGAAAATCGAGGAATGGCCTTCAATGTGTGCCCGGTTATAGGTAGCTCTGTCACTAACTCAAGAGGCTGGTTGCCTCTTGAATTTTCGGCAGTCTGTTCAGTTTTTCAGTTCGGCTAGACCGATTCGCGCACCATGCGAGATTTACTGATTCTGATTCACAAGGCAAATTATGAAATTGAGTTCAACAACCGTTCCTCGTGCATTCGTTTCATACTTTCCCTGTATGCTAAGGAGAAACATTTTATCATTTCAGATATATAGCGTTCACTTCTCTGTCCGTATTACATGTGGGGAATTACAGTGAATACAAAAGACGATACAAATAACAAACCCATGACAAAACAGAATAACTTCGAAAAGTTGTTGGTGGGCAGGTTCGTCCAATCGAATACATTTCGTTCGGATAACAACGGCGTCTCGACGAAGCATGTACGAGCATTAGATGCGACACAGCTCGCAGTAGACGGATGCGACATTGCTCGAGAGCGGAGCACCGGGCCGGTATTGGTTTTGGCACGGTTCGTCCAGTCAATGCCGGGACCATTAGGCGAATCAATGTGCTTCCTCGAGTCGATAGAGGAAAGCAATCTGCTCCTCCCCCCCCCCCCCCCCCCCCCCCCACCGTGATCCCACAGGAGCATCAATTCCTGTTCCCTGTTTATTGGGGGCTACTGGGAGTGGCATGCGCTGGATTAATGAATGAATTGCCCGTTGAGTACACACTTGTGATGCCGTGCTGGGCGATTTGTTTCTTGCAGCTTCGTGTATTTCAACCCGCGGTGATACTGCGCGCAAGGGAGGAGTTCAAGGATATTGGGGCTTGTGCAACGTTTTCGTACGATAACTTTGATCAAAACGACGAGCCATGAAGAGAGATAAAACTGGAACTAGACTTGAGAATGAGATTATGTAGTTATATTATACCGGAGATCAATTCTAGTAGACTTAGCGATAGAGATGGCTCATGAGGCTCTAATTGGGTACCTAGTTTGCCGCTTCGATACCCACTACCACTACCGCCGATACCCGATACCGACACCCACTCCAATAGGATCAATGTTTTGGCGTAGGTCTACGTGAATAATAAGTTCCCACAAATATGCAACGATGGAGAATTGGACTTACACTTAGTTACTGACAATCACTGGGTTGAGTTTACTATACGCACTTCCTAGTATGCTGTTCATTCAATCTGTCCAAACCAATGTGATGTGTCTCGTAATAAGAACCAAACAATGCCTGCGTGGACACATAAATTTCTTTACTTTGAATGCACTTCACTCTCAGTCGCTTGCTCACCGACGGAACACATTTGAAAGCATGATTAAAACAGTATATATGTTCCTTTTTACTTTCACATTATTGTTTGTTTATTTGTTGTTGTTGTTGAACCCTCGAGGGCAATTACTCTCACACATTTTTATCCAGTTTCGATCAATGATCATAAGGGTGCATTTCCATTTTTGCTGATGGCTTCCTAGAAGGAACCATATTGCAATGTATTGCAATAACAGTGCGTCTTAGATGTAACCATATAACCGTGTACCCGCAATAACATCGCGTCGAAACGGAGATTTATGTACTGCACAGTCGGTTTCCAAAGAACCACAGCTTTGCCAACTTCCAAGTATTCATTAAAACTACACTTGATGGTATTGCCAGAAACCTTTGGAAAACGATGAAAGAGTTTTCTTTGCTGGCATCGGATTTCCCTGCGAATGAACGCAGCTTCCCTATTGGTGGTCGGCAATCTGCAACGGCCAATGAACTCTGCGCCAGGCACAAGTGTTAATATTACCAATATGGGGCGATGACGTAACATGGTTACAGACAGCACACTGACTGGCTCAGGGAATGCTACGCTCGCTCGAAATATTGTCTCCTTTGAAAAATAAATTTTATTTTCAAACTCTATTTATTACGCAGTATTTTATTTTATCTCGTGAATACTTTGTCAAAGGTTAGAGTATTAGATTTAAAAATGTGAAATTTGATTCAAGAGATGCAATATTTCTGAGAAGCGTCGATATAACCAAAGATGATATAACTATTTGTTTGTTCTGTTCTGTTGAGCTTCTACTAAGGGATGTTATGTGTCCGCTTCGAGTGCGTGGGACCTTCTGTATCAGAGGGGAGGGGGTTGCGGGGTTAGATGTGTACGTCAAACATCGCACATCATAGTGTGTTCGCGTATCATATGTCTAGAAAAAAAGCTCAAGTTTGCACAAGATTGTATTCGAGTGTTTGCCCCTCTTTTATACCTCATGTAGTACTCGTACACTACATAACAGTAGTGTATAAAGTACCGAAGCTACGTATGAAGCCCATGTTATTATGATGTACGTTTGTATGTTGAAGCAAACTTTACGGGCGGTTCTAGGTTCGAAGCCTGTACGTGCGTTGATTAAACTTTATAAGTTATCAGTTCCTGGTAGAACCTATTTAATTTTGTTTGATTTCTAAGTTTGCCTTTGATTTCTACCGTAAATAGGACACGACCATGGTTTTTAGACGAAGTTCATTTTGCACCGCTGATTCCATCTAACTACTGTTAAATCTTACATGATATTATTATCAAAGTATAAAATGAGATCCCCAGGGTTAAACATTATTTTCCAACATTATCATTGAGAAACAGGGAATGTTTTGAAATGGTAGTTAATTTTTCTACTTACTAAATTGAACTTCAAGGGAACTGTCCGTCCTACATTTTCAATATCGGTACAAGTATGTCAAATAGGTCTGTGCCAAACCACTGTGTTATTTTAGTGTATGCTTCTGATTTGCTAAAATACGGGACAACGCATTTTCAATTTGAACATATTTATGACGCCAGGAACAAATTAGTGTATCTATATATTATTCTAATGTGCATTTTAGGGTTATAATCTGATTGGTTTAAATCCTTTGGTTGTGCTCAATGATACTTCTAGTTGAAATTTAAGGGGTTTTAACAACAGAATTGCAGTTTATATTTAAAACTGTATAATGAAGAAAGTGTCTTTCGAAATATTGTTTGTTGAAAATAAAAATAATATTGTAACAGTGAACGTTACTAGATATTATATAAAAATAAAAGTAAATACATTTGTATATGCATTGTCTAATCACTCAGTTACGAGATTAACTTCGCTGTGGACATATCTTCCTCCTTCATGACGGTCCAAAGAGCAGGTTTACCTGAATTTTAATTCAATATTGATGGAATAAAAATTAAATTCGGGAAGTTATCGCAGCCCGAACAACAATGAGAATAAATACATTTGCCCTTCACTTCAATCCCGTGTAATAACTGTATTCCCTTTTCTACACAAATCTTATGTGAGATACTGCTATAGTGTGCTGTATACCAAATAAGCTAGCCATTATGTCTAACCTCCTTGCTGTAAGCCCTTCCTCGTATGTACAACACTAATGTGTGTGTTCTCTTTCCTACACAAATGTAAAGTAAGAGACTGCTTTAGTGTGTTGTATACCAAATAAGTTAGCTATTATGTCTAACCTCCTTGCCGTAAGCCCGTTCTCGTATGTAGGCCTACAACACTAATGTGTGTGTTCTCTTTGCTACACAAATCTTATGTAAGACTGCTATAGTGTGTTGTATACCAAAGTTAGCCATTATTTCTAACCTCCTTGCTGTATGCCCGTTCTCGTATGTAGGCCTACAACACTAATGTGTGTGTTCTCTTTGTTACAGGAATCTGGTTCACAACCTCAGCCTTACAGATCTCAAGGAAAACCAGGTACGCACGATATCTCATTACACAACTTACACAAATACAAACTTGTGTGTACTTTAAAACTTCGCTTATACTTGTCTTCACTTTACCTTGATAATTTAAAGAAAATTCATACTTTATACATCTATACAAAATATAATGTTGTATACGTTATTTTACTACGCTTGCCAATTGTTAATACAAATTTGTTAAATGGGGACGTTGAGTGTAAAAAAATGACTTTGTTCACAGTTTAAAAAAATGGATAAAAGAACTTTCAAAATTAAATGTTAAAATAATCAAAAGTTGCTTTTCGTTAACATTTTTTGCACAAGTTAATGACAGAAAATGCCGCAGTGCTAGGACCGCTAAGGGCCTACCGAAGCGCAATCACGAAATATGGTCATGCTTCATCTCGTCAGTACTGAGAGTTCAAGACGAATCTCCAAGCAGTCATGTCAGCCTATAATAGCCGTGCACGGTCGATAGGGGTTGTCTAGTAAACACACCATAGTTCCTGCGTCCCAAGTCCACGTGCAGCGTTCTTTATCTCCAAACATCACCAAATAAAAGTTTCGGTAAGCATCGATGTTAAAAATATGATACGTTATGCCTAAATAGCATCATCATGATCATGATCTCCTTCCGAGCAATCACACTATGACGCACTTAATGCGGGAAATTGTTTGGGGGAAGTTGTTGATAGGGGTGTTCTTAAACATGTATGAAGCAAGTCTTCTACTTACTTTAACTTGGCATTACGAAAATATCTAAATATCAAACCTATCTTGTTTTGTTGTTCGTTCAACAAACATTTCCGACTCCATAGCGGTTAAAGCGTTAAATAATGATTGTTTATTTCATCACAATTCGTAAGAAATTATATTAAATAGATAGATTGTATTTAAAAAGACACCATGTCATCAATTTTCTTCATGGAAGAATAGGACCGTTTACCGGTAATTGTACTTTTTGATGGGAAACGGGATATCGAATAATCGGCTTTTTAAACACGATAGTTCACAGTAGAAACACATTAGCTAACGAATCTTGCGGACGATCATGCGTCATCATTTAATTACACTGAAATTTGAAATTAGTGAATCGTGTTAGAATACCGTTCAGTCAAAGATTCGTTCGATGAATGTTCTAGAAACGCTTACAAAAAGTAGTATTGAACTACGGAAATGTAGGCAGTTTCTTTACAAGAAACGTTTTAAAAATGCCCGACTATGTACAAACAAAGAAAGCTTTAGTTTTTGTAGGCTCGACGCTGGCTTTTATAAACTGCTCACATTTTCCGTCTGGAGTTGACGTAGAATGTGTACATTTTTGTCTTGATTACTGAAACTAAAGCAAAACTATGACATCATAGAGTGTTACGCTCTTAACTATTAATCAGTTTTCAATAATTTAAAATAATTGGAACTTTTGCAGAGAAAATATACATAACTGATTTTCGATCAATAAAATAATCTTAGATTTAATAATTATTAAAATAATTTTTTAAATTGTGTAAAGTAGAATGATAAGATAAATTACTTTTGAGTTATTAACGATATTCTAGTTTAAATAATCTGTTATCCCTGGAACACGTGTTATTGTTAGTTCAGATGATTTATTTCCCACCATAAATAACATTATTTCCTGTAAATTTCAATTCTATAGTAAATTATATTTTAACTTTTTTAAAAGCTGATTAAAATGTTACCACAACAAAATGAACCACGCACGAACAATCAAGCCTTTCAACAAGGCGATCGATCCAAAAGCCAACCCCTTTTTTGAAAGATAATGTCTTTGAGGGACAACCCCGAAAAGATAAAAATGTCAAAGCACTAAAAACGTAAGGGGATCTCCTTATTTACTCTAAAAAATGTAGCAAAATTCGGTTCTAAAAAACGAAATTTTCAAGTAACATTCTTTCAGCAGATTAACTTAAACATCGCTCTACGAAAGACTTCTCTGGTGATTAGTTAGGCAATTACGTACTTACTTACGTTGAATGCTAATGCACCAGCCGATTCATCAAGCAAGCGTCAAAAAATCGAGCCATGTCTGAAGTTGGCTTCAAGTTAAACGTACACTTGTGTAGACGGAGATAACTTGACGGAAGACAATAAAGAAATGATGTTGATGTTTTATTCGATAGCGGTGGCAATATCGTTAACTCGCGCATAAAGCTTTTGTTAATTAGCGTTAGCCCGAAGCAACCTTTTTACTTACCGATGCTTTCGTCACAGACCAGTGATTCGCGGCCAACTAGTGAGCTCAAGCTCCACTTTCAAATACCTATCGCTTATTTGCCAATACCTCAGTACTTTATGACGCGAGCTTCGGAAATGTTACTTCGGAACGACTTTACATGACAATTTATAGTTTCCATGTCTCATGTGTTTTTTTTCTCTCAATAATTCGCAGTTTTACATATTTTTATATCATCCATGTAAATACATCCAGGCAAAGGTGATAATATTAGGCGTGTGATGTCAGGACGCTTTGGAAGGCCGAGGGTAAAGCAACTTGTGCATGCGCTCTAATGAGTCACTTTATATCCTCATCGGTTGGTACCATCCACGTCAGTACAAAGGATATCACGCAACCATATTAGCCCTTGCATGTCACATTTTTGCATTTATGTGAGAAGACAAGCAGAAAGATGGCAATCCAGAGCATTGCAGATCGGAATATCTGTCCATTTCAATAATGAATATCATTGTTATTAATAACAGGTTTGACACCTTTGACGCCATTACTAAAGAAAAGATGCGAAAGATGTGTCATTTTATTAAATTTTAATATCTTTCAATATTTTAAATTACATAGTTTTTCTATCCTCCATGTCATGAAGTCCCATCACAATACACTGGTTTTCAATATAATATCAACTCCCAGCTATAGAACCAGCTGTAGGCCTACTATGAGTTACAAGTGCTGCTGTCTGGCGGCAAATATTGTCCCTATATCGTCTCGGTCGGGTGTTTAGAAACCATTGCACGACGGATGTGAACACTTGTTGTCTAGCGCTCACAGTAAACACGTTTCTATTCTCACCAATAGACAATGGCGGAACCGGATCACACATTCTAGTATTGTATCGTTGGTCCAGTGGTTCGCATCCCTGCTTCCAAAGCAGAAGGTCCTGGGTTCAAATCCCGGTCCTGGCTGAAGTTCCATTTCTTCTTGTCTTAGGAATAAGTAAACGGTGACTTTGGAGCCGTCCTAGCAACGAAGCACTCAATAAATTCAAAGTTGTTCTGAATCGGCCTTGTTGATTCTGACATTTGTCCGCAGGTGTTCGGACTGTCCAATCACTGATCGACTGTTTGACAGTTTCGTATTTGAAATATCGATCTTTGATTGGTTATCGCTCACTCGTCGATGGTGTTTGGAGCCTACAGGGTTGATTTAGTCGCTTTAAATTAAAAAGTCCCCCACTGAAAATCAGTTTCGTTACTGAGTGGGTAAACTCTACGTGATTTTTTTTTTTTTTTTTTTATCGTTAAAAGTCGGTAGATATAGGACACATCCTTCTTGGTCTGCAAGTATACGACGTGGTATTCATTCATGTTAGCTATCTGTTTTTACTATCCATGTTATTGTTTTATAATGTGCGATGCATAAACAAATTATGTCAAACGTAATGTATAGATTTAAAACTACTTGTCATTATTTTGTTTTTTGTAGAGTTTTTGTGTTGGTATAGGTATATGTATTGTAGAGTGTTACCGAGGATTAAAAAATATCAATATTTGGAGACAAATTTTGAAGGCCTGCATTTCCAGTTTTTGTTCATACTTTCTATTATGTGTTATCATTTATGATGTTAGCAGACTTGAAAAACGAAAAGAAACATCCAAGTATATCGTGCCTATAGTGTATTATTATTATTATTATTATTATTATTTTTATTCGTAGAGGCGTCTGCCATACACAAGCGTTCTGCTATTTCAGTAATTATTTATTCATGTAGGCCTATAAAACATGCTTGGTTAGGCCTTTTACATGTGCATTTATATCGTATTTAGTTACAAAACTGATTTCCATAGGAGGACAATGCTCGTCAAATATTAAACCCCCCTATTGAATCTCTGTTGCGGTTAATAACGCGTTTATAATGAGAAGCCTTTTAAATCCCTGATGGATGCGACGCACGAGTCGTTGGGACGATGTTGTAATACGGTGTACGGTACAGTCGCGGTCATAATGCAGTTGCAGACAGCTTCACGCAGATGCTATTTTAAAGCTACCGTACTTAAAAAGATGATTTGATTTAAAGGAAAAAGAAGATTAAATAAATTAACTCTAAGTACTAGAAACGGAATTTTTAAAATGTAGTTGTGAGAAAGTTAAATGGATAGCATGGATAGTTAAGTCGCACATCGAAGTGATATTACCGAATGTAATTGAGGGAAAAGCGGAATCGGAAAATACTAGAGGCAGATGATGATCGGACTTCAATGTGTAAGTACGGTAAAGGTAATCAAATGGTAAAGGTAATATTTACTTTGTCAGTCGTCTTGAATGCTTGTTTTTATACCACAGAAAGTTAGTGTCAATTTGTTATTGCTGGCTTATAATTTTATGTGTATTCTTGCAATTCTGTGATTTGTTGCACACTCCCCGACATACGATATAAATCAAGGTTATTACGGTGGATTGTTGACCGACGTCTGACCAAAGATGAAGGGTTTTCTTTGATAACTTGTGCAGCAAGCTTTTATTCTAACGTCAAATGCCTGATTTCTATCTGTTTTCATACAGACTGACTAAAGCTCGCGTGCACCAAAAGTGTTTGCAGATATTCAGCTTTGCGTATAGCTAGGTCATTAATTCAAGGTATATAACACCAACATAAAAATGTCACCGTCCACGATTTATTATCTACAACTTTGTTTTCCATAATTTTGATAAATCATTTTGAACACGCCAAAAAAAAGTTAGTATCTTCAAAAAGTTTAGCTTCTACATAACAACTGACCTCGATAGATTCATTTCATGTTGTTGGGATGTAGGCTCGCTAGCTGGTTGGCTTGCAAACAGATGAGACTCGCCTCGCACGACGCGAGACAAGTGAGTTATCTCGTACGCTCGCAAACTTGTAATCAATTACTAGTGAAACATGAAACAAACCCTAAGGTGTTCCACTATTGTGTGTGTGGACGAGCGATGACGATGGAATCACAATCATCCCTATCTGTATGTCTGACCACGGCGCTCCGGCAACACTGTGTGAGCGTGTCACTCGGGGCCCTTATCCCTGTCTGTATGTCTGACCACGGCGCTCCGGCAACACTGTGTCAGCGTGTCACTCGGGGCCCTTATCCCTGTCTGTATGTCTGACCACGGCGCTCCGGCAACACTGTGTGAGCGTGTCACTCGGGGCCCTTATCCCTGTCTGTATGTCTGGCCACGGCGCTCCGGCAACACTGTGTGGGCGTGACGTCACTCGGGGCCCTTATCCCTGTCTGTATGTCTGGCCACGGCGCTCCGGCAACACTGTGTGAGCGTGTCGTCACTAGGGGCCCTTATCCCTGTCTGTATGTCTGGCCACGGCGCTCCGGCAACACTGTGTGGGCGTGACGTCACTCGGGGCCCTTATCTCTGTCTGTATGTCTGGCCACGGCGCTCCGGCAACACTGTATGGGCGTGACGTCACTCGGGGCCCTTATCCCTGTCTGTATGTCTGGCCACGGCGCTCCGGCATCACTGTGTGGGCGTGACGTCACTCGGGGCCCTTATCCCTGTCTGTATGTCTGGCCACGGCGCTCCGGCATCACTGTGTGGGCGTGACGTCACAAGGGGCCCTTATCCCTGTCTGTATGTCTGGCCACGGCGCTCCGGCAACACTGTGTGGGCGTGACGTCACTCGGGGCCCTTATCCCTGTCTGTATGTCTGGCCACGGCGCTCCGGCAACACTGTGTGGGCGTGACGTCACTCGGGGCCCTTATCCCTGTCTTTATATCTGGCCACGGCGCTCCGGCAACACTGTGTGGGCGTGACGTCACTCGGGGCCCTTATCCCTGTCTGTATGTCTGGCCACGGCGCTCCGGCAACACTGTGTGGGCGTGACGTCACTCGGGGCCCTTATCCCTGTCTGTATGTCTGGCCACGGCGCTCCGGCATCACTGTGTGGGCGTGACGTCACTCGGGGCCCTTATCCCTGTCTGTATGTATGGCCACGGCGCTCCGGCAACACTGTGTGGGCGTGACGTCACTCGGGGCCCTTATCCCTGTCTGTATGTCTGGCCACGGCGCTCCGTCAACACTGTGTGGGCGTGACGTCACTCGGGGCCCTTATCTCTGTCTGTATGTCTGGCCACGGCGCTCCGGCAACACTGTGTGAGCGTGTCACTCGGGGCCCTTATCCCTGTCTGTATGTATGGCCATGTCGATCCGGCAACACTGTGTGGGCGTGACGTCACTCGGGGCCCTTATCCCTGTCTGTATGTCTGGCCACGGCGCTCCGGCAACACTGTGTGGGCGTGACGTCACTCGGGGCCCTTATCCCTGTCTGTATGTCTGGCCACGGCGCTCCGGCAACACTGTGTGAGCGTGTCACTCGGGGCCCTTATCCCTGTCTGTATGTCTGGCCACGGCGCTCCGGCAACACTGTGTGGGCGTGACGTCACTCGAGGCCCTTATCCCTGTCTGTATGTCTGGCCACGGCGCTCCGGCAACACTGTGTGGGCGTGACGTCACTCGAGGCCCTTATCCCTGTCTGTATGTCTGGCCACGGCGCTCCGGCAACACTGTGTGAGCGTGTCGTCACTAGGGACCCTTATCCCTGTCTGTATGTCTGGCCACGGCACTCCGGCAACACTGTGTGGGCGTGACGTCACTCGGGGCCCTTATCCCTGTCTGTATGTATGGCCACGGCGCTCCGGCAACACTGTGTGGGCGTGACGTCACTCGGGGCCCTTATCCCTGTCTGTATGTATGGCCACGGCGCTCCGGCAACACTGTGTGAGCGTGTCACTCGGGGCCCTTATCCCTGTCTGTATGTCTGGCCACGGCGCTCCGGCAACACTGTGTGGGCGTGACGTCACTCGAGGCCCTTATCCCTGTCTGTATGTCTGGCCACGGCGCTCCGGCAACACTGTGTGGGCGTGACGTCACTCGAGGCCCTTATCCCTGTCTGTATGTCTGGCCACGGCGCTCCGGCAACACTGTGTGGGCGTGACGTCACTCGGGGCCCTTATCCCTGTCTGTATGTCTGGCCACGGCGCTCCGGCAACACTGTGTGGGCGTGACGTCACTCGGGGCCCTTATCCCTGTCTGTATGTATGGCCACGGCGCTCCGGCAACACTGTGTGAGCGTGTCACTCGGGGCCCTTATCCCTGTCTGTATGTCTGGCCACGGCGCTCCGGCAACACTGTGTGGGCGTGACGTCACTCGAGGCCCTTATCCCTGTCTGTATGTCTGGCCACGGCGCTCCGGCAACACTGTGTGGGCGTGACGTCACTCGAGGCCCTTATCCCTGTCTGTATGTCTGGCCACGGCGCTCCGGCAACACTGTGTGGGCGTGACGTCACTCGGGGCCCTTATCCCTGTCTGTATGTCTGGCCACGGCGCTCCGGCAACACTGTGTGGGCGTGACGTCACTCGAGGCCCTTATCCCTGTATGTATGTCTGGCCACGGTGCTCCGGCAACACTGTGTGGGCGTGACGTCACTCGGGGCCCTTATCCCTGTCTGTATGTCTGGCCACGGCGCTCCGGCAACACTGTGTGAGCGTGTCACTCGGGGCCCTTATCCCTGTCTGTATGTCTGGCCACGGCGCTCCGGCAACACTGTGTGGGCGTGACGTCACTCGGGGCCCTTATCCCTGTCTGTATGTCTGGCCACGGCGCTCCGGCAACACTGTGTGAGCGTGTCACTCGGGGCCCTTATCCCTGTCTGTATGTCTGGCCACGGCGCTCCGGCAACACTGTGTGAGCGTGTCACTCGAGGCCCTTATCCCTGTCTGTATGTCTGGCCACGGCGCTCCGGCAACACTGTGTGGGCGTGACGTCACTCGGGGCCCTTATCCCTGTCTGTATGTATGGCCACGGCGCTCCGGCAACACTGTGTGGGCGTGACGTCACTCGGGGCCCTTATCCCTGTCTGTATGTCTGGCCACGGCGCTCCGGCAACACTGTGTGAGCGTGTCACTCGGGGCCCTTATCCCTGTCTGTATGTCTGGCCACGGCGCTCCGGCAACACTGTGTGGGCGTGACGTCACTCGAGGCCCTTATCCCTGTCTGTATGTCTGGCCACGGCGCTCCGGCAACACTGTGTGGGCGTGACGTCACTCGGGGCCCTTATCCCTGTCTGTATGTCTGGCCACGGCGCTCCGGCATCACTGTGTGGGCGTGACGTCACAAGGGGCCCTTATCCCTGTCTGTATGTCTGGCCACGGCGCTCCGGCAACACTGTGTGGGCGTGACGTCACTCGGGGCCCTTATCTCTGTCTGTATGTCTGGCCACGGCGCTCCGGCAACACTGTGTGGGCGTGACGTCACTCGGGGCCCTTATCCCTGTCTGTATGTCTGGCCACGGCGCTCCGGCAACACTGTGTGGGCGTGACGTCACTCGGGGCCCTTATCCCTGTCTGTATGTCTGGCCACGGCGCTCCGGCAACACGGTGTGGGCGTGACGTCACTCGGGGCCCTTATCCCTGCAGTATGTATGTATGGCCACGGCGCTCCGGCAACACTCTGTGGGCGTGACGTCACTAGGGGCCCTTATCCTTGTCTGTATGTCTGGCCACGGCACTCCGGCAACACTGTGTGGGCGTGACGTCACTCGGGACCCTTATCCCTGTCTGTATGTCTGGCCACGGCGCTCCGGCAACACTGTGTGGGCGTGACGTCACTCGGGGCCCTTATCCCTGTCTGTATGTCTGGCCACGGCGCTCCGGCAACACTGTGTGAGCGTGTCGTCACTCGGGGCCCTTATCCCTGTCTGTATGTCTGGCCACGGCGCTCCGGCAACACTGTGTGGGCGTGTCACTAGGGGCTCTTATCCCTGTCTGTATGTCTGGCCACGGCGCTCCGGCAACACTGTGTGGGCGTGACGTCACTCCGTGCCCTTATCCCTGTCTGTATGTCTGGCCATGTCGCTCCGGCAACACTGTGTGGGCATGACGTCACTCGGGGCCCTTATCCCTGTCTGTATGTCTGGCCACGGCGCTCCGGCAACACTGTGTGGACCTGACGTCACTCGGGGCCCTTTAGGCTAACTTTGTCCTTCACAAGTACAAGCGTTGAGCAATTAGCGATCGTTATTTATTGGGGCTCGCTGGTTGACCAGGATCACTCATCTATATGACCAAAGCATTTGTTAGGTAGTTTCGGGACAAGTATCCCACTATTACACTACCACCATTATCACTACTACTGCTTGTATTCATACTTCTAATTCTACTCCTACTTGTAATATAACACTACTCTTATTCTTACTACTAACGCTTCTCCTACACTGCATCCACTATTTCTACCATTATCACTACCACTGCTACTAGTCTTCCTACACTTCGTAGACATGTTGTTCGGTCGAGCGCAGATCCATACATGTTGTAGGTGTAGGCCCGGGCCCCTACCCAGCAACCCCCGCGCTCTGTCCCGAAGTGGATGCAGGCCCGGGCCCCCTACCCAGCAACCCCCGCGCTATGTCCCGAAGTGGATGCAAACCGAATCATATCATCACAGTCGGGCGGGACAACGAAATTAGGCCCCCCTCGTTCGTTACCCCGCGTGTTGTTTCGCTCCCCGCCACTTGGAGCGGTAGCGGCGCTGGAAACAAACTAGGAGTAATGAAGCTGTTATACGGGTGACGGACGAACGTAAACGCGGATGCCACGCGTCAGGTCTTCCTCTGCGTCTTAGAAGGGGATTAGATTACAAATATCGTTACTTGTTTTCACACTAATGTTAACAACAGCAGATTCAACGTTAGGTCGGAAATAACGTTTATCTAACAGAAACCGTTCCTTATATATTTCACTGTCCGCTCAAGTTTGACTATTAATGCTTATAAGTATAGGCCTACATAAATCTAACTGTGAGAAGCGACTCAAGTCATGTTTCTGTTTGCTCGAGGAGGCCTACCCAGATAGTCCTTTCTGCGCACATTTAATAATAATTACATGAGCTATAATATCTTATTATACATTGTTTCGAAATGGTTGCAGTCGTTGCAAAAGCTTGCTCCGAACTGGATTCGAATCTCGGTCCTCCGGCTTTATGGGATAGGGTTCACTTCCCAGTCGGTGCAAACGATTGCTAACACCCCACAAAAACTAGGCATGGCATCGTTCAATATGTATGTATCAATGTAATCAATGTATCGGTCATGATAATATAATATAATTTTTCTGTTTCACTATATTTATGTGCATAATTCAAGTTTTGTTCTGCAAATTTCGTTATAGAAAATGCTCTTTCATTTTATATGACTAAATTTTTACTTACATAAAATATAGCAAGAGGTTATTCCAAACATAAATTTATATTTTTACAAGTGTAAGTATTTTGGTAGTACTGTTGTGTGTTTTGGGTGGTACAAACGTTAAAACTATAACTACACAAAAACTTATTTGATTCCATATGGTTCAACTTGTGTTGAATATGGGAATACATATATTTGCAACGATCCTATAGTCGAGACGAGAATGAGAAGCATATACAGATGAAAATGGCCACATGACACCAATGCCCATAGCCCAATCAAGGGTTCGAACTTGGATTGCAGCTACCATTGTTATATATCATCGCCTAATTGGACCCATGTTCTGTAACTCTATACTGAATCAATTTCGGACCGAAATTACATCTATTTCCGCCGATAACGATCAAGAGTTACGGATTTATGTGATCGTTCACAGCGGAAATGGATGTCATTTCGGTCCGAAATTATTGATTCGGTCCGAAATTATAATTTAGTAAAGTTACCGAATATGGACCAGGGCTACGACGACGGGTGGTATAATGGACGGGATCACGAAATATATATTTAAAATTGAACAAAACAATATACACATGTAAATTGTATTGCATATAGTTGATTGCATGAATGTTCACGATCGTTTTGTGGGAGTTATATCGTCCCAACTAACGAATGTTTTCTGTCCACAGCGCCTTACGTGGTTCTCCCCCGAAGATGACGTCAAGATGTGTGTCATCAAGGGAACCAACGAGGTAAGCCTAGAGCGATATAGAGATAGTTCACAATTGAAAGCTACCATTTTGTTGATGTGAGATCGCGACTATATGAGTCATGTAGGCATTATGGTCGTATAACCTAAATGGCTCACAGGAATATTATTAAAAAGAAACAGTAGAACAGATGAAATGTTATAAAACAACTTGTTTGACTATACACTGTTCCTTATCAAGATTTAAATTAAAGCGCAATATTTCGAGTACTGATCAGCCCTGTTCCACAGGCTATCACCAACTAACCTAAATTTGAATCATACCAACTTTAATTTTTAATTTTAATCTTGACAAGGAACAGTGTATAGTCCGACTAATGATATTCAACAGCTATAGTAGGCTAGATGCGCAACCTAGCAACCACAAGCGTGTCAATTAGAATCCATCTTGAATTGGGCAAATAACACAGGCGGGAATAGGAGTCTCTAACTCGACTTTCTGCCGCTCGCAGCGCTAGCAGTACTGAAAGGTCCAAATTAGCATGTAAACTGCCCAATTCAAAATGGCTTCAAATTGCTACGCTCGCTACTGAGTGAAAGGTTGGGGGACTGGTGATCTAGCCTACTATAGCTGTTGAATATCATTGAGTCCGACAACTACAAGTTGTTTTATAATGGTTCACTGTAATATTGTTACAGCAGCACATTCGTACATTATTCAATTTTATATTCAAATTAGATGATAAGTAACTGTGCTGTGTACAAACTTTCTGTCAGCTGTCAATTTGCAACACGTTTTACCTACTGGTAGCTTAATAGCTCGCTTGGGCTCTTGGTTGTACCGAACAACGCGACAACCCTGATATTGTGACGACAGTCTGCGAGGAAACCCTGCCCTTCCACACTGAACTTAAACTTATAAAGTTAAGAAATGGGCCATAGCTAACGTCACAGGTTTCACAATCATCACTTAAACAAAAGGGCGCATGCGAGCAACGAACCTGGGAGCTCGTGACATTCTAAAATGATTAATTTTTAATTTTGTTATCAAGAAGTAAATTTATACGTTATTCTAATGAATATTTTATAGACATTCTTTTAATTATTTATTATCTATTTATCAACAACCGGAATTTTATCTTGATCATAGATGTAATGTTGATACATACTTTGTAGACGGTAATTCTCTTTTTCTTAAATCTGAAATGAAATACCGAATGATGCGAGGTAGCGCTGAACGACCTGCTCGGGATTAAAAGAACGTTCCGGTGCGCGTGAGCTCTGATTGCTCGGACACATAAAAAGAACACATTACTTGAGAACCGATAGAGATGGCTCAGTGGTGTAGATAGCACGTGACACTTATTGGGGGGAGGGTCGGGTGTGATGCCGCATTTCGAAGTTTTCCTCGTCATAGTGCGAATGGTCTACAAACGGAACTAGGTCATTCCCTCTCATCTATCCTAATAAACGGAAGAGGCCAATATTCCCCACCTACAGTTCCTTCCGTGTCCGTCATGGGTCATCACAAGTTACAGAACAATTTTAAATACATACCCATGGGCTTGTTCAAATATTACTCCATAACGATTCTAGACAATGCTTATCAAGGTATAAAGTAAGTTTCTTTGCATTTAAATTAATATCTATAACACACAAACTGACCCTCCCAAGTTGCAATTTTTTTTTAAAATTAATTAAATGTTCACTACTACGGTATGCATCAAAAGTAAATCACGGGTCTGACAGTTCTAGGCCCACTTGTGATCCAACCAATATGGTTGTTATTGTTGTTACGCATCTATGAATGGGACTTTAATCATTCATAGATGGGAGTGGGACTGTAACTAAAAACATGTTCGGGAAAATAAGGTTTCTGTCAAACCCCTGATTTATATAATGTCGACCGCTGTTCAATGCCGGCCATACTCCACATCAGTGCAAATATACACAAAATGCAGTAGCATAATGAGAAGTGTTTGACAAACTCAGTGCAATATGTTGTGTATTTAGTCAGCTCGTGAATGCACCGCAATGTTCCAGTTTGAACATCTAGTCTATTCAGAACGAAGCGACAAAGCTCGGAATGCGCTAATGCAGTGTTTGATGTGTAAACATTGTTATGTAATCCGTCGCTGGTATGAATCGAAACGAAATTGTTGCGCGCATCGATTACTGATCGATCCCGGTTCCACTTGGGTTAGTAGTAGCCTATCTACCCTGCGTGCCAACCTAAGAAGCACCCAGCCAATCACTATCCTCAAAAGAAGGTGATGGTATTGTGGAAATCATAAATGTCAATCATCCCCATTATATTCAGCAAAGCACTCACCTTCTCAGCCAGTACCGACAGCTAAATGTGAAGAATGTCGCCTCGACTCGTCTGCGGACGGGTATCGCTCCCTGTATGTAGGAGAAGGTCCCCTTTTTGTAACTGTGTGTCCATCCCATACACTGCCGCTTGAGATTTACACAAGATTGACATTTACAACTGTCAACAAAGTGTAGTGATTGGCATGGTGCTTCTTAGGTTGGCACGCAGAGTAGCTGGACCTGTGCTGTGTTGTGGACACGCGTCAGTATAGCTTCGGAGGTGATGTACGCTGCACATATTCATGTCATCTGCAGGGGAGTTGGGGGGGGGGGGGGGGTCGGTTGAATCAGGGTAGGTACAGAGCTAAAGAAGGTTGCCATAGCATTCATTCATAAAAATAATTGTTGGTAATAATAATAATTTTTGTAGGAATACACGTTCTAGGGTGCACACCAGCTTTACCTGATGTGCCCCCCTTCAGGTGACTAACTAGGTTATTAGGGTGTTTGGATAGTTCGAAACAAACCGTCATTAAGGATTATCGGTGGCGAAAATCGAACCGGTGACCTCCTGAATTAAGAGTATTCGGGTTATGTTTGAGCCACCTGTATGCATAGTTATCTCGCAGCTTATAGACACCCAGTTTGTAGAACAATTTTCTGTCGTGACAGGAAACAAGGTTCATGAAACTATTACCTTCCGTCAAGTGTTTTCTATTACCTTATGGGTATCTGTATATTGTTCTATTTTGAACTGAAAATGAACGAGTGTATGTCAGGCCTTTGTCTAATCTCATTAGTATTTTAGATCTTCACATTTTCCGCTTTTAGAATTGAATCTGGCTAATAACAATTCACTTTGACTTGACAAGATCGTCACAATATAAGACGTAAAACCCAAATATCATCATCGCAAGGCCACTTCAGAGGAAACGAAATGCTAAAGTTTATAATTTTAAAGTGTTTAAATTTGTGCTATTAGAATTTAAAAATTATTTTTCTTTTATTCCTAAACGAAGATCCATCAACTAGGTTGGACAGCGCAGGCGTGATAAGCAGCGCAGCGTACTGTGATACCGCGTTACTTCCTACCTGGCGTGTTGAAATATCTGCCGGCGCAAATGTCATGAATTCTTTTAAATGGTGACGCAAAATGTCGAGGTAAACGCTAAATGTCATAGAAAATGAAATAATGAAAAAAAGTAACCTGGAATAAAACCGTGGGTAAGTAGGTTTAACTTGGTTGCCCTTTCAATTATCACCGTACGTACGCATCAAGACCTGCCACTTTACATTTCTTTACAAAGTTAGTATATTTTAAAAGTCGTAGCTCAAGCGAAAGGCCGGGTAATTTCATTGCCGGTCGGCCTCACGGGAAGTTTTCGAGTTTTTCCTCGATGCTATTTCTGGGATTACAAACAGCCTTTGGACATTTCTTTCATCTACCCAATACCTTCTAATTTGTCGCTCAGCATTAAGCTAACGTTCACCGTACGGCACTGACTCCAACAAACGAATTATGACCATTATTATTATAATACCTACGTAGTTTGTCCACGGGTATTGATTCTAAAATGTGCTCTGTGACGCAGAAGTGAATGTGGTAAAGCGAAAAAGTTAAATGCGAGTTTTAAGCCGGAAGCTTATAAAGCGTAGCGTACATGGACTGTTGTTGTTTTTATTAATAAATAAACTGGTCCTCTGCATGAAATTCCCGCACGCATAATCCACTGGACAATACTCAAGCTAGTCGTGTTACTAAATTGGAAAAATTGTCGAGTTATGCAAATAAATTGATGTATTAGGACTAAAGGTGGAATTTTTGTATCCTACATTGCAAAATATAAAACAAGATCAAGTCCTATTTAAATAAATAAATAACATTATATTTCTCTTGTACCCACTCAGTTATTAGAACCGATTTACAGTTGTGAGCATTATACAATTTATTATGATTACACAGTTCGTTGCTATGACTGCTCTAATTAAAGTGGCCGTTTACATATTCGTCAATATTCAATTTCAATTCAATTTCCATATTTTATTCTTTTCAAAAACAATACAAAATAACATAAGATACATAAAAAGTTTAAAGAAGCCCACATAGGGTCAACCTCGTGTGTGGGTTGGTATTACATGGATTAAAACAAATGCCAATGCAAAAAAACTGTATAACATTCGAACCGGGAATATAACCCTGGAGGTCTATATTGGAAGGAAGAATAAAACCAAAGGAGCTTGGACGGTATTAAACCAATATGTTTGAATGAGGCGGCGCATCTAACTGATCCGGTGAGCAACGACTGAAACCAGTTAGCCGCTATGGGAGAACCTCACTTTACACCGAACATATCAGCCTGAGCCGCAAGTGTGGTTTATATAGTCCACTGCGACGACCCAACGAACATAGCACGGAGGTTTACCAAACCCCCGCCGGGAGATCTACATCTATACTTTAGATACGCGAACACCATAATAACAACAAGTTAATTAATTAAAGCAGGTATTTGTAACATGTGATGTGTCATTTATTAGTTCAAACTAAACGACTGTCATCAATATAGGCGCTGATAACCCTAGTTTTTTTGTATATAAACAATAAACAAAACAACGACAACACCGATAACAACTAAACTTATCTCCGCTTGATGTGCTATACTTTCTGATATTTCACTACCTTACTTTACTCTTACCCATAGCTTGCCTGTTTGGAATATTATTCTGAGCTACATTTCTAGTGAATTCTGTAAAGTAAAATCTGTAAAGTGAATTCTTCTGCTGGTTTAATAGTTATTACACGTTGTTTATCCTATATTCAGTTAGAACTGATTTACATAGAACAAACTAAAAATATGAATTGAAACCAACGGGAAAAAACACCGAGCAAAGTCAAGTTAATGCAGAAGCAAAGATAACACTGCAACAACGAAAAAAAACTTTTATTATAAAAGAGAGAACATTTAATATTAAAAATGAAAAATATGTAAATAAATAGAGGTAAAAGCAATTAAATAATACATTTAAATAACGGATCTCTAGTTTTGTATAGACGGACTAGCGACTCGTCCATAGAACTTCATTACATTTATAATCGCTTTACTAGGTAAGTTGGTTGATAAACAATTTGTGTTTATAATATACAATATGAAATATGTGCAATGACGTTTGACTGCCACAAGCTGCATCGTCCCATAGTTCGAATAGGGAACGCAATGTTTGGACTGTATTTTTATGAAAGTGCCTATTGGTGACGGTTGGATCAGTCCACTTCGGTCCGCATTTTGCGTAAGTTTTGCGAACTGTCGATTCAGTTCCTCGCCCTCGGCTTGGCACAAAACACGCCCATTAACTTTAAATAAGTTATCCTTACGTACCCTGCCGAACTTCGTTGATCTGCGCATATAGATCTGAAGAATTTCTTTCTTGCACGTTGTTTCTCGCAGCGCAAACTAATCTCGCAGTTTTGAAACGTTTACTCGTTGGTCCAGTGGTTAGCATCCCTGCTTCCAATGCAGAAGGTCCTGGGTTCAAATCCCGCTTCAGGCAGAAGTTTTTTAGCTTCTAATATGGATTCAATTCCATTACTTCTTGGCTTAGGAATAAGTAAACGATGACTTTGGAGCCCTCCTAGCAACGAAGCACTCAATAAATTCAAAGTTGTTCTGAATCGGCCTTGTTAATTCTGACATTTGTCCGCAGGTGTTCGCACTGTCCAATCACTGATTCATATGTTTCGTATTTGAAATATCGATCTTTGATTGGTTATCGCTCACTCGTCGATGGTGTTCGAAGCCTACAGGGTTGGTTTAGTCGCTTTAAATTAAAGTCCCCCACTGCAAATCAGTTTAGTTACTGAGTGGGTAGACTCTAAATGTGAATGTATTTATTTATTTTATTTATAGTGTAGTACGCATATAGACTGATGTTTTTATAACAAAATTACACAGCAGTTTGTTTTAATATTTTGGTGAATGTTCCGTTATCAATTTTGTTTATGTTTGTTGCTATGGCTAATTTCATTCCTTGATTTCTGATACTAATTAATTTTCTAGCTATCTATTGCCACTTAATTTTTGAGTATGTTTTCTCATTATTGAACTTTGAACGGTTCCTCTATTGTTTTTAAATGTGTTGTTGTCCTCATGTCTTCTGCTAAAAATGTATCTTAACATTAATTGTGTGCCTTTGTAAAACGGTCACTTAACCTATTTAGATAAGAAATAAAGAAATAAACCTTGTTATACGTGCGATCAGTATACTATGGCATTTACAAAGTTATTCGTGCCAAACGAGAACTACAGATCAATTTCCTTTCATTAACAACCAAGCCTACTTAATGATCATAAACTATAGAAACTATTTAAGCAGAATGTTTTCTCATTGTAATTAGCCCACATTTAATAAGACCTACTTGATTAAAAGCTCATTTACGGAACTTGCAGCATCGGTTTCTCATCATGCAGTTTTAATGTTTCCAACCTTAGACGTATTTGGGTCGACTGAATCGTCTCGTGATCGGATTATAGTAGATGGTTGGTTGTGGCGGGAAGCTACCATTGGCTGACAACACTAAATTGAGCATACTGATTAAGGCTGTCCACTTCTACACGTTTTTATAAAATGGAAACAAAGGTATCAAAGCTGATATTTATGTTATTTTTAACATCTCAAGTGTAAATGTTATTATTGTACGTTGCTCGTCTAGCCAACTCGTATTATACACGAGTCCCACGTTAGCATCGTCTCCGATGTTGCATTATTAATCAAGTAACCCAGTTGCAAATTGTGTTTATTTTATAGCCAATCATTCGAGCAAGGGTTCGGCGATACTGTGTTTATACCCGGCAATGAACCTTAATCCAGCTTCGTGCATGGACATGACAGGCGTTCTAATGTATTTATCACGGGGTAAAGATAGTCCCCGTCATCTGGGCCACTCCTTCATACTTCTACGTAGTGTTGACACTTCCGTAAGTATACATAAATGTTATGTTATCATAAAAGCGGGCAACAACCCGATTGCCACCTCAGCTACTGCGACCAGTCACACATCCTGGGCCCGGATTCACAAGATGTCCTAAGTCTTTTTATGGTCTTATCTCTAAAACCGGCCTAACTTTGAACCTCTTGTGATTCAAGGATAGTATCTTAGAACATATTTTAAAACATATTATTTCAATGTTCATTGTGTCCTTGTTCCTACCAGGAATTAGTGTCTTCTTCATGTGAGCTGGGTCTGGTTTTAAAGAGGTCCAAAGTTAGGCCGATCTGAAGAGTTAAGACCAGAAAAAGACAATTAGAATTCTTGTGAATCCTGGCCCTTGGTTCTGTGACATTGTTGAGTACACAACGAGTCATGTCAGTGTCATATGGTACTGGTATTATGTTTCAGAGTATTTGACACAAACGGCTCAAATACCGTGAGAATTTAAAGTTTGTGTTCGTATCTTTGAAATAAGATTCAGCATCAAAATTGTTGAATGATGCAGAGTCAGATGTTATCGATATCTACAGACAGATATTCTAAAATAAAGGATGCAAAATTGGTTGTGTTTCGATCAAATTGGAAAATGTTAATAATAATTCAAATAGTTTAATTTGATCCGTACGTAATACTTGTATAGCGTCTGTTTTTGGATAATATCTGAAAATATTGTCGATAGCCCAATAGGCCTATCTCAAATGTTGGTATTGAATGTCATTTTGAAGGTCGAACAAAAAACCTCACGCCTTTCATGCTACTTGTGCCGAACACTCATAAACACCGACTGTATCTCTCTGCGTGACAGATGTATATACGTATATGACAATCTATTCCACGGCGAGTCTAGGAATGAAACACTTGTATCGCGAGACACTGTATTTCCATCGCGTTGATCTGTGCATAAGTGATTCCGAGTCCCGTTGCTCTTCTCTTCATCCAACGCGCCAACACAAACAAGATGCACGTTTAATGCACAATGCAAGTATCTGCGCGGTTGGTTTTGTGGACTTTATTGTATCGTCAGAGGGTACGGATCTCATATTTTCCTTTTCTTGGTGCAGTTCACGCATTTTCATCACTTTTTCCGCTGATTTGCTCGCATTTCACTCACATTTATTAGATGGGGCTGTGTTTGTGTTCAACTGTCAGGCTGGGGCAGGATTAGAAGTTGCAATTCAGGCGGCTTATCTTAACACCAATAAATCCTGACACATCATTGGCTGTTATTGACAAACTTATGCCCCGACACTCCACGTTGCTAAGCAACTCCGTTGTTTACACGGAAGGCCTGTTATATTTCTCTATGACGAAAATAACAAACATTAATTTTGATACAAAACTTAAATCGACCAAAGATAGTTCCAACTGCCAATGCGCAAAATATCTAACTGATCATTGAGATGTAGGCCTACTTGTGTATCCATTATTATGGTTAATTCAAATTGATACGAATTGAACATATCACCTTAAATATAACTTCGTATTCTTTATAAACAATTTGTATAACCGACTTACCAAACGGACCCTGCTGGGACTCGAACCCATGCATCTCGTCTTTGCCGTATTGTCGCACATACTGCGTGAATGGTTCCCTGAAGTTGAAGTAAAATGTCTCATCGAGTCTCAGTCTATTTCATTATGGAAGTGGGACACGCTAAGATTACAGCATTCTAATTTGTCCATATTTTATTGATTATGAAGAATTTGTACATAATGAATATTATACAAACATGCTAGTGTCCTACACGATACACTACATTATTGTGATGCAGTAAAACAAAAGACACAATATGCGTTGCATATGGCTTGGCCCGCTCGGTACCAAACTGTACTTTTACTTGTTTGTACATTTTGTATAGCAATTGCATTAAAACGATGCTTAATAGATGAAATTGCCATGCGACAAAAGTAGGTCGAAGCTCTGATATATTATCCATTGTGGACACTGATTGTTGTTTACTCGTATACGAATGTGACTTCATGATTAGTAGATTGTATTGATACCAGAAATCAACATGGTATGTGCACAATGAATGTTGGTGTACACAAAGTTTCTGTCATATCCTTGATTTCTATAGTAATGTGTAGTAATGCAATGCTTGCGTCAAAGTCGTTGCGCTCTTGACAGTTATCACGCTATAATGACTCTCAAACCCAACCCGAGTGCATAAAACAGGAAATAGCTGCTGTTAACTACGTCTTCTGCAGATGAATTAATGCTTTGTTCGTACTTTGAAACACCCTCGAGTGATGTTTTTATGAGGATGTGAGATTCTTTGCAAAACCTGCGAACTTAAACCGGCTTCTCGTGTTTTTTTGTTTTTTTGTTCTACAAAGAATCAAACTTTCCGCTCGCTTTATGAAACGTGCTCATTCTTGCAGCTTATTCGCTGGTGAATTGCACTGACGTGAGCTCAAAGGTTGTACAACCCATTGTCTCAGGATTCTTCTAACTTACATGTTTACAACTTTCAAGTCATACAGCTAATCTAAAAATAAAAGTCTATGATTTTGTTTGAAACTAAACGGTGCATACCTGTTTCCCTCGTCTCAGGGCTAATATGTATTATGTCTTATGTACGGAGGATCAGTAAGGTCGAATCATAGAGAATTAGATAGTTGACTTTGTTAAACAAGTTAAAGAAACGTATCTGTTTTAATTTGTCTTCTCATATATAAAAGTTACAAAAACTCGTTGTTATTGTTTGTGCCTCGTTGCTATGACGGCTTATAACTAAGTAATTATATCCGTGTTGAGCCTCAGCATGAGACGGGAATCGCACCCTAGATAATAAGTATTTGAAGCAGATTTAAACTTTTTATATGTTTAACGAGAGACAAATATTATTTAATTGCAAAAACAATATGTTTCAATTTCAAGAACTATATCTACCATTTGAAATTGTGTCGGCGGAAATGGACTAAAAGCTAAACTTTCTCCAGTAATCATTAACCTTTCTGTAGTGATGATAATAATAGTCAGCTATAGGCTATATATTTTAGTTTATATTTATATTTAAGTCCTTGTGATTCTTCTCATAAATTACATACAGAGCAAGCTAATATATCCCTCGTGAGTCTATTATGGTAGTGGGATAATTGAGAACGGAATTCCGAGGGGACATACGTGTTATCATAGGGAATATACATTGCGACATCCTGTTGTCATGATTACCTGCGGTGGGAATCGATCCTAATTGTGGTATGATCGCGTGTTATGTTACTGCCTGTCCACGTTCATCGAACAACAATCAGTTCAAATCCCGTCATATACGTCAACATTGTATCAACATTGTTATAATATTATTATATGAACAGGTAATACTTCTGCAATTACATTCCTTTTTACCATCAATAATTTTATAGATAAATATAATTTTTAATATATGAAATATTTACAATGATTATAATTTTAATAGGCAGAGGTATTTCCCTACTGGAAATAAAATAAAATAACATAGTATTTATAGTCTACCCTCTCAGTAACAAGACTGATTTTCAGTGGGGGACTTTAATTTAAAGCTACTAAACCAACCCTGTAGGCTCCGAACACCATCGACGAGTGAGCGATAACCAATCAAAGATCTATATTTCAAATATGAAACATATGAATCAGTGATTGGATAGTCGAACACCTGCGGACAAATGGCAGAATTAACAAGGTCGATTCAGAACGACTTTGAATTTATTGTGCTTCGTTGCTGGGACGGCCCCAAAGAAATATGTATATATGCTACATTCATTTTAAATGTTTAATTTAATAGTGATATGATTACACTGACTCCAACACGGGAGTGGATATACCCACGTGTCGATCATCTCACGCAGCGACAGATCTTGATTGCAATAACAGAGACCTAAACACCGAGCTCTCTTCACCCGTCACAACTGCAGCTTCGTCAAGACATTGTGTGATTCCACCAGATACATCTACAGTAGTAATGTTTGTTCTCAGTCACAGCTCGACTATACATTACCATGAATATAATCGAAGTACATAATTAACGATCCTTGTACTAAAGTCGCTAGAGTTTCATGTGCCCTGCGTTATTTCTTAGGAGGATGTATTAGTATAGTCCTGTACACGAGATGAGGGGTAGTTTTCAACGGAGTTTGTGATCATAGACAAAGTTATAAAACAAGAATAATTATCATTCGCCGTAGGAAATACGTTTGAAAGACTATTTTATGCTTTCTACAACAGCTCACAGCGTTCACCGATGATGGCGGCGACCCTCGCCGATGCTCTAATTCCCCTCGGAGAGATCCATTAAGATTTTTTGTTATAAGTTTATGCGCGTTTTGCAACACAAACGAACGGCAATGACAGTCCAATACATACATAAAATGTTAAAACGCTGAACTATTATATACCTCGCTTCTAGTTGAAGCTTGGCTCAATAATAGGGGAAATTATGGATTGATAGGTCACCCGTAGCTGAATTAGTTCTGTTTGTGAAACTTATGTATATCTTTAATTTGAGACGTTATTTGTGTAAACAATTTTTGTGTGTGTATTATCATGATTGCAGACAATTTCACAAAAAGGATGGTAACTATAGATGTTTGTATAAAATTAGACAATTTAAATAATATCGCCAACTGTCGTACTTGATCCAAACGTAATAACTTTTAAATCCCTATCTAGCCTCCTCACATAATCACAAGACTTTAATGTTTGATTTAATTTAAAAGATTCGAAAGAAACCCTTAAATTCTCATATATTTCAAGCTACTTGATGTGTCGAACACTTAAATTTCGTATTTATGTTAAAAAGCAAAAATGAGTCCGAATTCACCAAACATATTTTAATCGGTCAATTTACTTATCTTGGATTGGTTACCATGGGTTCAACAAACATTACATACAAAATGCATGGTGGCTTTTACCGGGCGCCATTTTTGATCTCTGATTAATGGAAAATCGCCGGATTAACGTTTTGTGAAACTGGCCCTAAATATGTGTAGATTAGCTTTTAAAATGGCCAGTGTTTCCCTGCCCATGCGACCACACTTGTTATTGCGAAACATGTGTATCACCACTCAGGCTGCGACAAACGCCTCCACTAGATTGTAGCGAGAAACACGTGACAAATCGACTTAGGTACTCCCTGAAGTCAGTCTAACATCAATCCTTGTCCGGATAAATCTTAATTTAAACATATATATGTTTGTCTTGTTTGTATTTATCAGGAGTCTGGAGGGTAGAGGGTTGAGCCCAGAGCTATTCACATACGTTGACCAAGTACTACCACCACCATAATAGGGTGTATTCACACATTGCGTGTGGCGGCCATACTAGGAAACAATACGGCATGTTTGTTTTATCTTGAGATGAGCAGTTCATTGTTGCAATGTTTCAGGTGGCGTTTGGTTCAAGTTTTACTGTTGTTCAGCATTGTTTTGCTATCACTACTGAAAAGCAACATTAAAAAACAATATTGTCTCATCCACTCTTTTTGTGGTTTACAGTGGCACACAAAATATGTTTCGCTAACTTTGTCGGGGGATACACGTGTCAAACTTTCATATTTCCCGCAAAGCATATTCGTCTTCTAAAAACAGCTTACATGTTAATACACATATAGTACGCAATTATTTGTAATGAAATATATTACAAAACAAAGCGTGTTAACTGTACCATCCAATGCAAACACCAACTTGATCTAATAATCATGTGAACGTGTAGTTGCATTCCTCTTGCACGCGGTTGTAAGACGACTTTGCGTCTGCTTCGCACGCTACGCACGTCGCCGCTCAGCGCCGCAACGCACTGTTTCATAAATCACATGACTTATTTCTCAGGCAATTCATTTACTATTCTCTCTCTCTCTCTCTCTTGCGCCCATTGCGCGGAAAACAGAGTTAATTTTAATTTAAATGTTCGCGCTCACAGCCAAGTCTCGTTGAACGGGTCGAGGTGAACGGGTGAGAACCGAAAATCAAAATGGCAGAGACTAAGTTCGAAGATAATGAAACCTTATTGAATTGCCGGAGAAGAGCGGCGTGAGAGGAGAGGAGTGGTGAGGTGAGGTGGGGAGAGGAGGGCGGGAAACCGTTTTGTCACTTGGAGCCAAATGTTAATTGGTGTGAACACCTCTTGAATGGTATTGAGAGCCATCTCTACTTCATCATTGTTACCGAACAGGGGTGACGGGCTGCGATGCTTCAACATAGCTTAGCTTAGATAGACAATTTGTAACAACACAATAAGAGTTAGTTCTGAAGCACTGATACATAATTGGAAAACGTTTATGGAAATGTTTGACTTCTCCTATTATGTTAATTTTCTGTGTGCGTATAAAGGATACAACCTTTCCTTGGCTTATATCTTGCACAACTAACTATACAAGCAAACCATTTCTGCAGAATTCCTGTACCATCTTCATTATCCAAAGCGGAATAATAAATGTAATTCTTGTTTTAGAATTGGCTATTGTTTTGTTTATTTTTGTATTTGTTATTATAACCTTGACATTTGATGTAAATTCGTTTTATTATCTCGTTACATTTAATGCAGATGTAATTTCAATTGTGATGCAGTGTCTTTCTTGTATTTTCTTCATGGCATTTGCGAAGGAAAAAGTTAGCATAATAAATAATACTAGCTGTGTACACGTAGGAGAGATATGCATTTATGCGTGTATTTACGTTAGCGACATCTTAGAACCGAGTCTTGGTCTATTGTCCAAACAATATCTCACGTGAACCCAGCTCAGTGCCAGCCAGCCACGTTACGTCAATATCATCCTCCGGTATTGTTTTCAACTATGCAAACAAATTACTATAAGCCAGAGTTATCTGAGTCCGGCCCCTCCCTAGTTACCCTCCCCGGTCTTAGTTTCTCCGAGGACTGCTAATTCGCCTCGTCTGTGCTCGCAATGAAACTGCTCGGCTGTATCTTCGTTGTTGCGTTCCTCGTACAACTTCGCCCTTGCATGTTAAACACCTTCCACACCTTTGTAGCTACGGTTTCGGTGACAAACATTAGTACATAATAATTGAAAGTAATATTTAGTCGTTGCTTTTTTTTATTTTTATTTATGTTTACATACAGCATATATATACTGCCATTAGGCGCAAACATGAGAAACATAACAACAGAAACAGTCAATAACAATCCCGTATACAAATTAAATAACACTTAGGTTATAATACAACACAAGTTGATAGTCCAGACACAACACTTTCCTTCGCTGAAACTAAATGACACTAACGCGGTTCTGTTACCTGGAAATTGGTTTCCCGTTTTCGATTTAAGATATCAATAATGTGTTCTAGATTGTCTCGTGGGATACCTGTACACGTGACTATGTGCAGGTGATAAAGTACGAAATGAGTTTCATACCGTTATCGGTACCAATGACCGTAGGACGACACCCTGGGAACACATGTGATGTATTGATAGCTACTGTAGTTGTATGGCAGCAGTGAGAAGACTCTTTTAGCCGATTGCAGATCCGTCATTCAAAGTACAGCTGCGATTATCATCATTCCGATAGCTGTTATAATATCAGATGAGCGTATTCTTTTCATTTATATTTGAATGTGTGCATCACATCAATTACGTATCTCAATATCCATACTGCTGAGAGTTATACTCTTATTGTTGAGATTATATTATAATATTATATTAGACCAATTCATGTATTTATTAATTTATTTGTAAATACAGTACACAGATATATGTGGGTGGTGCAAAGCACCTATACGTTGTGCATTGTCAAAAACAAACTGGGTAATGACCTTGTATTCCGTAATAACACTGGTATACTAAAGAGAGACGTTTATATTCGATATTATATTCATTATTTCTATTTAGCTTTGATATTGTTTTGATAAACATTTATTTGTTTATTATTATTTGTTTACGTTTTAAGCAAATAAGAAACCATTGTAATACCATGTGTATGTTTGTTTATTTACGAGTCCATGTTTTCTGCTTCGTTCAATACACAACACTCGTTACAAAAAGCCATATTGTCGGATAATGTTATTGAAATGAATCCCCTGCTCACGTTACATGCCAGGAGTTGAGAGCCGACACTTAGACGCCAGGTATGATGGAAGCACAAACAGCCCATCACACCTACAGCTTTCAACGCCTATCAAAGGTAGTGCGCATCCGTATCCAGCAGGTTATGGAGGGACGCAATTAGGGCCAAGGTGTCAGCTTGATGGTGTCAGCTACTCCCACCTGTGTTTATCTTCACCGCGTTGGAGTAGAGAATCTATTCCGGCCACCGGCAGTCCTAACTGAAGGGTTTTTCCAATTGATTCCTTCAGTTGTAAGGTGAATGGTGGGATAGTCTATCTATACTAATAATAGGCCTGTAATATTCCTTCCCTATACCGACTAAAAATCGCAATACGTTTAGTTAATAGGGGCACATCACGTAAAACTGCGTTGTACCTTAAAGCAAAGCTAGTAGAAATTATTACTTAACTTGTCTTAACGCTAGAACATTCAAACCAATTCTCTCTCGATTTCTTCTCTTTGTCCCTCATTCCCCTACTTCTATCGTGTCTCCCTCCCCCCCCCCCCCCCCCCCCCCCCGCCAGCGTTTCACGGTCTTATACCGTTTTTCTCCATTGTTCGCTTGCGCGATGTTGCCAATGATACCCGATAATGGTGTTCATAATGGCAACGCTGCTATTTGCTTAGCCCGAGATCTTTAATTCTGCAAGTCGGTATTTGAGAAAGCCCAATGGAGCGAATGCATTTTATTGCTATAACTTTCAGCCCGGCCGAAACTGCGTTTTCATTTTAATTGGAATCGTTGGGTCTATTGGGAATTGGAATAACTCTGATCAGCATTTTATTTCTAGCGCGGAATATTCTGAGGTCCCGATTTAATATACTGAAATATCGTGATCGTTCGTAGTTGTAATATCCTACGTGGCAAGATTACTCTATAATCTTATCTATCGATAGAAATGGCATTATTTTAGAGTGCATTGTGTTTTAGAATTTAAAAAGGTCGCGTTTGTCCATAGTTCCTGATGTTGTTACTGGCATAGATAAGTTTGCGTCTGTCCTTATTTATCCAGGGTTTCTGAGACTCTCATGTTAAAAATGTTTTGAGGAGTATGATTATATCACTTAAACTTAAAGTAATGTATATTATGAGTTTGTATTAGAAAAATAAATATTGATTGAAGTATCCCACTTGTTTGAAGTTGTTGAATTATCCCACTCGTCATTAGAATAAAATTTTGAAACAATATATCAAAGTAAAAGATATAAAAATAAAAATATGTATTTCACTGTTATTCACCAATGCATGCCTGTGTTGATTTATGGCGCGATACAATTTTTATATTTTCTGATTAAATCAATCCATTCATTTCATGCTCATTTTGTGAAATAAAATAATTCCTACACATTGCTGTTATCGTCGTTCGCGAATTTCACGGGTCTGTACATAAATGTTTACTGCTCGATCTATGTACATCGGTGTCGTGTATGTGTCCTCGTTGTTTTGAATCCTGAGGGTACACAACAACCTCTAGAGATACACCCAGGGTTGGTCTCTGTAGCATTCAGACAAATGTTGATTAAAGTTAATGAAAGAAGTAGTAGGAATGAACGTAATTATGAATGCTGTAATCTAAACAAAAAGCCAGTGTCCTGTAGCTATTTGGCATCGTACTATTTAGAAGAAGGTTGACATCAAGCACCCATATAAATAACTGTCTATGAAATATTGACCTAAAATAAACTGTAATGTATGTAGTTAGGTTGGCAGAACCGCCATTGGTTAATACAATTGCGATTGTATAAATATGGGGATAATTAAACGTCGTCTAGATGGTTTTTCATTCTTTGGAATTAATAGACCGAAGCTTTGATTTCATGTTGCTGAGCAATTGTTTTCCTTAATGTAAAATGTATCTACGATTGTACATTTCGAAATGACCATCAAACAACGCTCTCATAATTGGTTTCCCTCTCATAAAACGACTTCCAGCGAACTAGCGTCGAAAGCTACAACTAGGTAAATTCGCTTTGTTTAGCCTTCCGATTGGTTGAGAACCTATTTGCTCGCCTCATTCGTCTACATAAAAACTAGACATTAGTCCGAAAGCTTGTTTTTCAAAAATAGAACGTTGCCTTTGACAATTTGTTTTCATCCGCAATGCAGTCAATTTCCTATACTGTGTATATGGCTGTGTACACTGAAAGTGCTAAGTAATGTTCTATAACTAGTACACGAGTTGGCATAAGCAACGAGTTTTCAACGGACCACATGTTTCTTTTTTAGTTTGCGTTACATAAAGTTACTACTAAAGCATCAGGACGCTTAATTGAATGTGATAACGGTTCCCCTGTATCTCACATTAAGTTTATAATCGTTGGTACAAAATGTGAGAAACGTATTTCTATTAAGGTGCAGTCACAATCTTTACTAGTACTATGGTTTAATGATTAAGACTAAGCCACAGGCTTCTTTCATTGGCTGGGAGGGAGAATACTGCGCTCTGATTGGCTGTGACTAAGGTTTGTCTTAGTCTGAATCATTAAACCATAGTACTAGTAAAGATTGTGAATGCACCTTTAGTTGCGATAGTGTTTCAACATGTTAGACCCTATTCCTCCACATTTCTACTCCCAATCAGGGGTTGGGTTAGCAATTTAGATAACATTGTGTTACAATCGAGACACTTTACTACGTTATAAAATATAACTCAAAAGAAATCAGTAACAAACACGAACTAAACCAATAACTTGGAAACCGCGAGAACATTATATAAATTACATAAAACGTCACTTTTAAATCAATTAAATTAATGATTTATTGCAAACAAGTGTTGTACTGCCTAGTGTGCACAATTGTATAAAGTAACGGTAGTGTTGTAATAATACTACATCCACATTGTGTTATTGATTAGTTGTCTAATATTGAATGATAGACGTGTCACCACACTCGTATATCATATATGAGCAGATAATGGCATATCATCAGGGACAACCTATAATAAAATAAACCATATAGACAGGCAAACCGATAGCCGTATTTGATGTTTATTCAAATTCGTTAGTCATGACAAAAAATACTTTCAACTGTTCCAGTTATTTCTTTGCCCTCATACAAGTGAATACGATTCGAAGAGTAACTAAATACCAGAATAGAATACTAGAAAATGCCAAACGTACTTGGAGAGTAGAGACGTTCATTTTCGTCGCTTTTTGAATAAAAAAATGTAAATCTGACAGCGGTCAGGCGGTCAGAGCGATACAAGCGGTGTCGTCACCTATTTGTGGTGGTTTGGTTTACTATCTTACAGACTGTTAATCCAGGGTGGTAGTTTGACTTTATTAAACACTGTCATTTCCTCGGTAAGCTACCGTTTCTACTAATGTAGATAGTTAAAAGTATTTTATGACTTCGCTAGACCCACTTGTTTCCAAGATACAGTTATGACATAATCATACGCGCACATGGGCTTTCATTAAATCACGTGCTTTGTTGCTCGAATGTCTACGATATGAATGTTAAAAAATGATATTTTATCAAGAAAGAAAAATGTTATCATATGAGGGGAAATTACATTTTATCTTCATAATATTGGCTTTCACTTTGCCGGCGCGTATCATATTATTATTTGCCTTGTGATATTCTAACGATAAAAAACGCGAGGGAGAATTATATCACATTTCACATTTTGTTGTTGTACCCTAGAGTTTTGAGATCTATATCACACTATATAGATATATACCTTTATTAGCAATACTTGCTATGATGATCAGTGTATAATGACTATTGAGATAAACGCGTCTGTACCGCGTATTAGGCTGATATGGGCTGTGTTCTTTCTTATTGTGGCTTGTTGGTCTGGTGGGTTTATTCCTGTTTCCAGTGCAGCAATCCTGTGCTCGATTCTCGGTTCGGGCTAGGGTGTCTTACAGAATTTACTTAAATCTCTCTGTATACTGGTGTATACGTGAAACGGTGACTTTAAAGGCGTCATGGCAACGAATTGGTGTAAAGTCGCCCGCTGGAAATCAGTTATTGTAACTGAGAAAGTAGACAATTTATAAATATAATGTTATTTTTCTTATTTAATAGTCATCCGATCTCAGTTCTGCGTCTGGGCAGGGTACCTCTGCCTGTCGTACGAGGTGACTAAACAAGCTGACGCTATTCAGTGAACAAGCACAATCACCAATCATCAGTGCTTTTAATAACTTATTCATCAATTATATTCTCAATCAATCCATCTAATTTCTTTCGGGGTAACTTGGATGAGATGAAAAATTGGTTCGAGTTTGAGAATTTAGCATATTTATAAAAGGTTTAGGTTGATGGTATGGCAAGCCAGTATTGCCATTTATGAGCTACATTATCAACAAAACGATCAGGTTGTTTCTGGCAAATTAACATGTTTCTCTAAAATTATTAACTCTGAAAGAAAATCTATCTCCTGTATTTCCCATGCAAGCAAGCCCTATTTGTGCCCCTAGGTTGTGAGTTGTGAGTCATCCAATTCATCCTGCTGAACAGCAGATTAGCGGATATTAGTTTTGAAATTATATTGGAACACAGCTATGAGTTGTGATTCCAGCATTGAAGCACTGTTGGATACGATGTGCGCAGTATGTGGGAGATTGGGTATATATCTTTACACAAAAGCGTCATAAACTATGTTCTGGGCTGACATTTAGAGAAAAAATATTATATAAATGAATCGCGTATAACTTATATGTCGCGGTTATAAGTCACGGTACAAAACTAAGATTATAGAACTTAATTCAGAACTCAGTAAGAAGTGTACCTCAATTGAAGTATCTGAAAGTAGCGTAAACTACAACATAGATATTTGAATACAGATAGGGTAGAATTTATCCCCGTGATTATGTGAAAATGTATAAAATTAGAAGGTGTTATTTATTATAGTCCAATATCCCGTGCTAGCTGTCTCAACAATACTAAACCGAAGCTTATGAAATATGAATAGCTTATTTTTATGATCGATAATGTCAACATCTTCGTGTTATTTCTAGCGAGGCTTCTATGTAATACCATAACTCGTTGGCGCTGGTTGCCAAGACGAGTACATTTATCTATGAAATCAGACCAGATTTGAATCCTTAAATTTATGAGCGGTGTTGTATTTCTTGTTTACCTTTATTGCGGTGGGATTTAGTACATATATATACATGTTTATGCCAGTGTACGATGAAAGGGAAGCAGGGCATGCAGACAAAATGCGAAAACATGTAATTACTTTTTCAATAAGTTTTTTTTAAGAAAATCTTTATATCTACAGATCTTCATACGTTGTTGGCAACTGTGCTAATCAAGACGATGAATCTGTAATAGATTACGATATCAAAACACCACATGACATCAACACAATCATGCTCACAATCGAAGCCAGGCTTCGAACGTAGAACGCTGACAATACAAGGTCTGCTATACAAGCGTCTAATCAACTACGGCCACTATGCCGGTTGTGTTGGTAGTGATTTAAAACATGTGCGCAATACCGAGAAGTGAATCCAACCCAAAGAATCACAACTATTCGGATAAAAACTCGTCTTCAGTTTGTTTTCAGTCAATGAATAAAACATTGTGATGTTGATTTTGTATTAAGAAACCCACGAGTTTCACAGTACATCCAATCTACAGCTGTTGCCTTAAAACTAACTAAACTTGATTATAAAAGTAGTTTATTTCATTTCAGTTTCGTTGAAATTAATAAATTAGATTACAAAGTAGTTGTAACTCGGTTATTGGCGATAACTTCTAACCTCTAGTACACGGACGGTATTATTATGTCCTGTTAACTTCTTATTCTTCACGATAACTTACTCCACCAATCAGAAGCTTTGCAATGAAGTTAGTAAATTTGCCAGTGAAAGAATGTATGTTTTCTAAATTATCTCAACGAAGAATATCTATCACTTGCTTAATACTTTTATTGTTAATTATTGTTAAATTTTGAACGGTGCAAATAGAGAGCAAGAGCATGTTGTCAAATGTTGTGTACTGGTTGCGACAACCTAACCATGGAGTTGTAGTTTTATTATAAATCCATGACCTAACCATCTAGAGATCCTTAAATTTGTATTCATATCCACCAGGCTGTGGAACAAGTTTAACTAGAGCCGCTCCGCGTGGCAGCGCTGTTTTCATGGCGTCGCATTTGTAATGCTAAATTCTCCCAGTTTCCTGTCTTAATCGCTAGGTTACTATATTAAGGTTTTCGCTAGTACCGATATTGTACTACCACCAACATATATCAAATCAAGCGTAGGAGAGGGAAATCTTTTCCCTAACTTTTATTATACACTTACCTTGATTTCTGTTTTAGTTTTTAATTCATATTCGTAGATGAAGAATAATCAGCAGCCATATTGGATATATGAAGAAAAGCTTTTCGAGTATTTAAGACTTAGTGTAGAAAAGAGACTGCAATATGGTAGCAAATAATAGTGTGTAATGTCATTTATTTGTTAAAATGTTAAATCATAAATGGTCCCGATAACATGTATTCGTTAGCTTGGCTCCCCAATAACTTGTATCGTCCACATTGTACCGAGATTGTACAACCGGGCCCAACTATCGCTGCCAGTTCGCCGACTTCATCCGACAAGGGAGCGTGCTATGATCATATGACCCCCCCCCCCCCCCCCGGCGCCAATACGTAGGCACCCCCCACACTTGCAAACTATCCTCTCGACTCGCGTTGCTACAACCCTGCGTTCGTGGTATTAATGAAATACGCGGGTTTGTCCATAAATAGAAATATTCTTGTATGTATTTACGTTTCAGGCCGTCGGGATTGTACACAACTATTAATTTAACTATTTATCACGAATGTTAGCGAAACTTTCTGTTAATTCTATTATATATTATGTTGTTCGCAAAATTTTGCCGATGTTCACGACTTTTTTCGTTTTTCGATTTGTTGCGTCCTATATTGTAAGGGACCTACAAAACGTGAACATTTTTAATTACCTAATATATTAATTTTATAATATTACATTCAACAATAATTGTCGGCTCGGAATGAATGTCGTACGTAGCTTAGTTTACTGTGACTTACAAAAATATTGTTTGTTTTAATTTTGAAGTTCATCCCTTATCACCACCTTGGGCAAACTTGAAAACAAAATTTTCCTTTTTTAATGAGGACCGAGCTAACATATAAGCTAATGTTACCGAGAAACTCACTAAACTAAGGTGTACTCTTCTCATACATATCGATCCCCAGGTAGTAGTTCATTGTCCACTCATGTTCATGAGGGTGAGATAAAACCATTACGCTACACACAAATCCTCGCCACTCGTCACGACCTCATTCGATACAGGTGGGTCGATTATCCGTGGCAAACCTTTCAGACTCCAGAATATGACTTTGGTATTACGATCATGACGGGGCCAACAAATTGTCACAGCGGAATCCACGGTTGCCAAATTACTCCGATTTACAAATTGGATATTAAAAGTGTGCCGCGTCGGTCGTTGACATAACAAAGCGCACACACGTGGCGCCGCTGTGGCGTTTTAATGAAACACGCCGTCTGCATGTCTGTGCTGATTTCACGAGGCGGCCGCGTTATAACAGAGTGGCCGGTATTGCATTAGCCAGCTTCACCATTGTAAACAACACTCAATTAGTGGGATGCGAGTTTTATTAGTGTTTCAATCTTCAAATCGAGTTTCAGATTTTTGTTTTACAAAAATAAAAACGTGCACCTCCATATTGTGTGAGCTTGATATTGGGGCTGGGATTAAGTCCTATGAACAGATTCCCATGCGATCATCACACTATTGGCTGAATATGGAAATATAGTAGGCTGTCACGTGATTCTGTATTGCAGGGGGATACTTTACATGAACGTTTAATCATGTATCGCAATGTCCGGTTTAACCAGGGGGAATTTAATCCATGGTTGGGTTGTTTTTCAACTGGGAAAATATATATTAATACAATAAATATCTTCTTATCTAACTTTCTGGTCATAGTTTGTTATTTGTCATGGCAATTAATGTAAATACTAAATACCTTCTGATAGTTTAATTTAATCTAAAACTGACATTCAGAATTCAATACTATAAAATACAACAATAAACAATGTCTTTACTACGCGAGAAATTCATTGTTTAGTATAAGATACTGATCTTAAAAAAGAAACTTCGTAGAATAGGTTAAAATGATATAATTTTAATCTGGACAAGAAACAGTGTACAGTCCAACTAGTTGTTTTTATAATAAGGCACTAGGCCAGTTTAAATTCTGCTTTAATACTTTAAATGAAACCGAGCCTTAATCATGTAACAAAAATCCATTCTTTGATATGAATGCGTTCCAGAGACCATATTGAGATGCCAGAATGCTAAACTCAACGACACCAATGTTCCTGTCATTCATGCTCTTAGACGTTCTGCAGGCATTCGTTTAATTTTGTAAATATTAATTAGTAATATTGTTTAGAGCGTGAACCTAATACAAGATTAATTGCGGTGGTTGGGATAAGGGTTGTAATGAGAGGCGCTCTCTCAAGGAGGAATATCGCATTCAAAGGAAATCAGAGACGCGTATTTCAACGGAGCTGTCACGGGATTAAATCCTCAACGAGCGCTCTTAGAGACAATTAAAGAAGATGGCTGCCTTAAGTGAACACGTTAAGACTTGCTTCGTATGATGACGTAATGGGATGACTGCCACAGTCGTCTCGTTTCCGACAATCATCGTTACCGGCTTTAGTCGACGTTGTTGTTCTGATGACTGGCTGTAAAGAGAGGTGGAGTGCTAGTGGAGTAAAAGACGACTGTTCTCTTGCTTGCACCAGTCCCCACGAGCAGGATGTTGCGTGAGAATGAGCGACAATCATCAGTACTGGCTGTAATGGGAGGTGGAGTGTTAGTAGAGTAGGAGACGATTGTTCTCTTGCATGCACCAGTCTCCACGAGCAGGATGTCGCGTGACATGTTGCAGTCATGCGATTCTTCTTGTCTGTATAATAGGTATCATCATTAACACATAACATACTGGCAGACAGTTAGATAACATACAGACATGGCTAAGACCTGTTCAGGTTAATTCGAATACTTATCAACATGTAAAAGATGTAACAAGTTTGTATACATTCAACAGTTGACAGCATTTTTTGCTCTACTACTCTTTGCAACTATTGGTATATCCATAATATATTGTTCTTTATCATTTATTTCATTGGAATTTTCCGTATCCATGGAATACAAATATGGAAGAAAGTATGCCTTAAATTGCTCTCTATTTTGATAGAAGGTATTTGGATAGGGTAAGGTTGGGTACTGCCGCTGTATAACTGTAACGTATACTACATTGAACGGTAATGTGTACATCAATCATTATCTGTCCCTGTACCAACTATAGAGTTGGATAGGGGGTGGGAGGTTCCCACCATCACTTGGGCCTCGAGTCTACCTAAGCCAACGCCTCACCCCTTTTCTTCCTTTGTCCCACTGACATCTCTTCTTCAACATATTCTTCGGCCTCTTCTTCTCGAAATGGAGTACATAATAACAGTAATTGTGACTATGGAATAGTTCGATACACATAAAAATAGAAAAACTTAAGATAAACACAAGTGCAATAGAGATTGAAAGACATTAAAATAGGCTTAAGCCACAACTTTATGAAATTATTTCATCAGTAGATGGAACAAAAAAACCTCAATAGACCATTAAAAAAAAAAAACGTCTTTTATATATCATAAATATTTCTTTACTTTCGTTTACTTTTACTTCATCAAGGCGATAGTTTGGTACTTTCCTTATCTTGATGATCTAAGTTGTCTAGTCACAAAGCCTGTTGTGAACACCTCGCTTGATGTGCTGTGGTTGGTCCAGGACTCACTTCCTTATCTCCTGTCAGACGTGTCCTGGCCAGACACGTGTCCATAACACAGCGCGGCAACTCGCCCGTCACAACTTTTGTGACGTCGATAACGGGGAACCTGTCTAAGTAGTTTCTATACTATCTTTCTAAGATGCCTTCGACGTAGAAACTACAACTTGGTGTGTTATTGAGGGACATACGATCACGAATCGCAAACAAAATTCACTGTTAAATATAATCGCTTGTATATTTATTGGTTCATTGTTTTAATGCAGACATTTTAAACAAAAGTAGTGACTCAGATGGTTAGGTCTTAAAAAATAAAGCCTTAAAAGCTCTAAAAATAATAAAGCCTTAAAAATATGAAATAACATGTAACAGAAAAATAACCCCAAAGTAAAAATTATTGTAAGGGAAAGAACCAAGATTTGTAGAAAATTGTAGTGTATGTAGTGTATGTAGAAAAAAATTATAAGAACTTTATTAAACTAAAGGCCGAGAAAACGTTTTGTACAACTTCTGGTATGTCATGTAACTACCTTTAGTAAATAATGAGGGATATGACGCACAATATGTAGGTTCACATGTTTGCTGGTAATAATGATTTTGTGATGTATATGTATTTCACTGCTGACGTCACAGAAGAGAGCCAACCCACACTGCTCGTGTTTGCCTTGGAACACGACCCCACCACTGATGTGTCGGCTAGTCATGCAGCGCGGCAGAAAATCTTTCTTAGCAGCAAAATTGTGAACCTATACATTCAAGGACACATCTCGCCTTATTTGGAGCAGGCAATTACATGATATTTCATAAGTTTTTCAAAATCTTTGCATGGTCTTAACAGAATGAAATGTAACATGGCACTTCAACTTAAAAACTTATACTGTGCAAATAAACTATTATTTTTAAATATAATTTTTTTAAATCTTGTATGTGGCGTAACGCTAGCGATAGTTCTCATCACAAACTTGTGTAAATTTCTTTTATTTTGGAAATAAAAACATTGTGTAACATTATACCCTTAACCGTCCATTATGTCCTTCGTTACAAGGAAACAGTGAAGTCTCGTTAGCAGACTTGGCAATTAAAAAGCTTTTGCATTGTAACCTAGTTTGCTTGTCAAAAGACTTGCTCACGTTACATAGCGGGTATTAAGTCTCTATAGTTGCGATACAGCTTTAGTGTGGGGACATATTGTGCGCGGCTTAGCCTAGATACCTCCAGAGTTGCCCGTCCTTTATCTTGGGACTCGTGCGGACAAATCTCTCGCGACAACCCTCGGATAAGTGTGCGCGGTCACGTGACGGCCCAGACACGTGGTTGGCAAGTAGGTTGCGCCACACGTGCATGAGATTTACACCCCGAGTAGTGAAAATCAGGTACAGTACAAGTAACTATACGCGGTGATTATCGTCGTATACGCGAAAGCTGTTATTGCGAGTATGCGACATCTACTTCTAAGTTGCAAACACAATAAAAAGCAATCGTTGATTCAAATATTGACTATTTCCATTGCGATCCAATCAGAGCCTACATTTTGTGGTTTCATGTAATTGAGTGTAGAACTCAACCAGTGTTTAGTAGAAATATTTGTATTTATTGGTTTCGGTCATAATATGCGAGTTATTGCAATATACTCAACATAACCTTAAATTCTCATAAAAACTATAGAACAATAAGTACAGTTGAATGTATTACAAAGGTAACTGGACCTGATCGATTTGCATCACTTCTTGACGGTGAGAGTGACTGACGTGACAGAATTACCTGAAAAGTTTCAATTTTATTAGCAAAGGTCCGGGCCACGAAAATCCACTAATTTTTTGTTTATACATACCATATATTAATTCTCCCCCCCCCCCCCCCCAAAACAAAAAACACTTCACCTCTGTAAAAGTTACACTTGTGCAACTCCTCAACATCCTCACTGCCATTCTGTGTACTGTACTTGTGTTGCGCGCGCACACTCGGCCGCATAATATACTGGCTCGCATTATATTAAACGAGTGGAAACGAGCGCGCGGACGAACAAATGAGTAAAGTTAACATTGTTGTGGAAACTTTTTCAACGCACATCCGAAAAACTCGTGCAAGTTTTTCAACGAGCGTCGGCCACATAACGGGCTAAGTGGTAAATTGAATATAATCTCGGGGCTCGCGTCATCAGATACTACGTCACGGGCCGGTGTGGCGCTATCTGTAACGGGACCCGAATATTAAACTGCAGTTCTAGTTGCGCTATTTTATCTCTCTGTGACATTTTGTTTTATCGGGTTGGTAGTATAGTCAACGGTGACTCGCGAATAATATCAGAGGAAAAGTTCGGGATTTTGATCGGGATTTTCATCTTCAGAGTTGACTAACTTTCAACTACAGCAATTTGTTCATTATTAGTGAAACACTCAAACTAAATTAAGTATTTTCATGAAACCTACGAAAATAACAAATTAACGTATAGAGAAACTCGATAATAATATGTTTTCGTAGGAATATCCGTTATGGGGTGCACACCAGCTTTACCTGAAGTGCCCCTTTTCAGGTGACTAACTAGGTTATGGTGTTTGGATAGCTGGGAAGGAATGTCCGAGAACTGTTAGTAGGACTCAATCCCAGCATTCGCCTTTACGACTGAGGAAAACCTCTGAAAAAACTTCAGTCAGGACTGCTGGTGGCCGGAATCGAACCGGTGACATCCCGAATTAGAGTATCGCGTCTTACCTCTGAGCCACCTCTTCCGGTGAGAAACTCGATAGATATCTGTGTATTTACCAAATACATCCATCAAGTGTTAAGGGTTTCATCTTCGTGGAAGCTATTTATTCTTTCGTTTTACCAAAGATTACAAACTAGGTTTTACGTCGACCTCCAACCTAAATTACAAATAATGTTTGAGGTATAAACCCATCGCAGCCTAGCCTAGACTTAACGGGAGCGAACGTTATGCTACTAACGTCTTTGTCCTGGCAGCACTCGAGTACTGTTTCTGATATTTGCCTTAACTGCGTTACGAGCCTCCGCTAGGCTATCAAGGGAATATTATAATATCTTTGAAGTAGACCTTGTTGCTTTACAACGAGCGTTCGGTTATGAATGTCTTTGAACCAACAAAAACTGTTCTGTTTCACGTTACTGCATGCGTTCTACTTCTAATGTCTTTGCCGTAACTGCATGTTCTACTTCTAAACTCTTTGTCCTGACAAGTCTTTGCCTGACAACGAGGGTTCGGTTTTGAATCTCTTTGTTACGACACCAACTGCTCTGTTTCTAATGTCTTTGCCGTGCGTGTTCTACTTCTAAACTCTTTGTACTGACAGCGACCGCTATATGTGTGTAGTCTTTACCTCACAACAAACGTTCGGTTTTCAATGGACTTGTTCCGACACAAACTGCTCATTTTCTAATGTCTTTGCCGTAACTGCATCCGTCCTATTTCAAACGTCTTTCTTTGCCCTTATTGCATGCTTTCTACTTCTAAACTCTTTGTCATTACGGATACCGCTTTATCTTGTCTCTAGTCCTTGCCTTACAGCGAGCGTTCTCTTCCAAATGTCTTTGTCTTAACTTTTAGAGGTTATTTCTCAATTGTTTGCCCTGACAGAAAGTGTTTGGCGTTTGGTAACGTTTTTGCCCTAACTATGCACCTTGTTGTATCGTATGTCGCCTTCTGCGAGCGTGTTACTTCTCACCTCTTTGTCATAATGCGGGTCTTTTTCTACTAATGCGTTTGTTCCGTACGCGAGAGTTTATTTTGGAAGCCTCCACATAGATGTTCAGATGATGTTTATCCACGACGCAGAAACACAAAGTATAATGGCTTAACTTAATACCATTATATACATGGCGAACTGTGCTAAGCCTAGCAGAGCTGATGTCGGTTAGTAATTCAACGACGCGTGAAATTATTTGATGGAGGACAATGTGAATTTTTCATTAGTCGTCTCATTAACTGGAGGGTGGGAGTTGGCGTACCCCAGGTGTAGGGAGGGGGTGGTTGGGCGATGTCTGCTTGGCGTGATTATATCTTGCTACGGTGCGTACTTGCAATCTGTAAAATATTAAATGTCAGACGTCGTTTCAACTCTGTCGCCCGTATTATAAGACAAGTCTGCCGCATTCAGATTCAAATGTAAGGAAAGATGGAAGCTGTGGCTGCAATTGTGACAATTTGTCTTGAATTTCTTAAATTCACGTTCCATAAGGAAGCTTAACAAGAGTCTTGAATATATTTCATCTGGTTGCAACTCAACGTCAGAATGTTCTCGGTACCCTACATGGAATTGTGTGATGTGCAGAATCTTATTTTGTGAGCTCGAGACGGTAAAATGCAGGTACATTCTGAATGCTCGCTGATCACTAAGTAGATTATTAAAAGCATTGGATTGATCGTTCAGGTATTCGACAACGTGTCGTCTCTCTATCCAAGTATATACACACAGTTACCTTACATTAAAATACGTATAATCTACTTGTTAAATAGTGAAACACAATATTATTGCGGCCTATTACAGTACGTCGGTCCCCACACATGATATGTTGTCCACGATTTGGGGCGTTATACTATTAAACAATTCAAGAGCAGCTTTGTGTAGAATCGTTTTTTATCTAATTTAAATATCGCGAGCGTTATTCATTACTATAGATATAATATATTCTAGGACGTTCGTGGTATTCTGTTAGTATTATTATCGAGTTGCTAACCTAACAATTTGTCACATTAGTAACCAACTTCTCAATTTGCGGTAGAGTATTAGCTGAGTGGTTTCCCCAATCTCTGAATCCATTGCTACCTGTCAAAATACGACTACAGCTGCAGACTTATCCGGTCTTGTGCCCACGTTCTACTCAACTTGTGCAAACTTCATGAAATTAAGTGAGATTATTATTTTGGAAAAATCGTCGATAATTATTATTTTCTTGGGAATCTCTTCTGTGCGCCTATTCAATTGACTAACATAGAGGTAATATTAGGGAGTTGGCAAGGAACGTCCGAGGGTTATCTTATAGGAGTCAATTCTGCAGCATTCGCTTCATGGCCTAAGGAAACCTCGAATAACCTTCCGTCAGGATTGCCGGTGGCGGGAATCGAATCGGTGACTTCATGATTGAGAGTACCGCGTGCTACCGTTGAGTCAACTCTACGGTGTAAACTGTAACACCAACATCAGTATGGGGGAAAATTAAAATGTTCTTCTACCCGGCACCTCCCCCAAATATCCCCAGTATCGACCACGTGTGTTAGTGCCATGTGCCGTGTGGACCGTAGTAGGTACTGAAACAGTCCCTCTCGCACAGTTCGTTACACTATTAAAAAAAATTTGTAATGGAATAAAGATTGATTTGTTCATGGCCACTTACATGAATGAAATTTGCACATTTTACTCAAGAAAAGGCTATATACCTAAATTTTTAAAATAAAAATTTCCCATTCGTTTCAACAACATTTTAATATAAGTAGTTGAGTATTTTTGTTTTCAAAGAGAAATTTTTCGAATTTCTTTCACAACTATACTAAATCAAAACTTCTGTAGATAGTTGACGACGTGCGTGTACATCGATCACGCTTAATGCGTGTTTTACAAGATCTTCCATTTCCAGGGCCACTTTAATATTCCCGTACCTCAATGTCTCTGTTTAGCGACAAGTAAATTAACTGTCAGTTATGTTCATGTCGGTGTGTCTTCTCTGGTGGTTGCCATGGGTGTTAACTAAATTGTAAACAAATGAACAACAGCTAGATTAATAATGGCTTGGCATTGAAATGCGGCTCACTAGAGACTCTGTGATTGTCGCGTGTCAGAATTCAACGGCTAGCTTTGCTAGGTTAGCGGAATATGACGTCACGCCAGATACGCTAAGTAAGAATTTTTACCCAAAAACGGACGAGCTGTAGCAGTAGTCTTAAATAGCACTATTTCAGATTCATTGGAATAGAATGCATTAAAAAATTAATAGGGTAGACGTATAATGGCCTAACCTAAATTAAATAAATGCATCTGTATTCGGTTAACGATTTGCGGCAATGCAGAGTAGGTATACTGTTCGAGCGATTATTTGTCAACATTGCCATAAACAAAAAGCAATCTAAATAGTAGTTTGTTTCCGTGGTCTCAGTAGCTGACAAAAGCACCAAGTACAGCAAGAATATCTGGGTTCGATCTCCAGCATGGGAATACTTTTATTACAATTGCTTTATCTCCATATTATATATGAGGTATGTTTTGGTGCCGACTCTACTGTGTTTATGTTATTGTGTTGTGTCTCCTTCTCTTCGTCACTGGTTGAGCGCTTGAGCGATACAACACTAACATTACTACCGGCATTGTGCGAAGACCACATAACATGTGACCCCAATGCAGTTAATTGTTTGCTTACTTTAATGTCGGTCGATCGGACTAAACTCGTGTACTTAGCAAATGAACGAGGCCTTTGTCTGAGGCACGTCCGTTTGCACAGCACGGTCATGCGCTAATGTGTGCATCACATCGTCGCGATTAGCATTCAATGAATAAATATGCGCGCTGGTTAGACTATTGCCAGCATTGAGGTATAATGTGTGTCGATGGTTTTATGCCAGCATTTAAGCCCGTGCTCCTGTATTATCTACGGTTAAACACGCCCTCCCCCGCGTTACTCACATCACTCCGGCGGTTAACATAAAAACGTGCAGAGGAATCAGAAATATAAATCTGTATTAATTACTGTGTAGTTCCTGTTTTTTTTTTTGTTTTTTTAGAATCATTGTTGTCTAGTTTTTTTGAATGTGTACAAGTGTAGGTATCTCTAATCGATTATCCATTAAAATTGTACAAATATAGAACATGTACATGCCACATGTCGAATTCTGCTTAGGAACTTAAAAACTCTCTGTGTTTCCGTCATAAAGCGTCGTGCACTGAAACAAAAGCTGTATCAAAACGTTGATGAATTCCAGAGCACGACCAGGTCCGGCGACGTACGACCATCGCGCCCCGAGTGACGTGACGTATCTTGTTAACCCCCCCCCCCCCTCTTCCCCCTTAATCCCTCGGGCCGCGCGTTGATACATTCACACTCAGACGTCACCGATTGAAAGGTTACAAATTGAAATGATGTCGAACATAAGTCCGGCCGTGTATTTCTACCTCGAGTTTTGTTTATCCGAGCAAAGTGACGTGACCAGAGCAAAGTTTTGGTGTGTACTGTACCGACCGCTCTTTGTAAATATTTCGAGAGAGAGAGAGAGAGAGAGAATTTCCTCCTTGACTTATGTAACTAAATAGAGAAAGATGATGAACGACGCGGATATATGTCATATTGTAGAGGGAGATATCTTGCAAAGTAAAAATGACGTGGTACAACACATTTATCTTGTTCAATGTATTCCGCGTGGCATGTTGGCGTGCGCGGATGTCAGGCTTTGAATTCTTTGTCCACATCCAAGGGGAACCGTTTTTCCAAATGAGGAAACGTTGTCGTGCGTCTTAAGAGGACACGTGACAGTCATTTCTCACCGCCGACTGACAGCATACACGTCGAGAACGTTGCACATCACAAACGAGTGTCACGGAAGCGAGAGTGAAGAGTTTTGTAGACTCGCACTTATACAAATGTAATCACTGATCGAAATTAATGGTTATATATTCCGAATCTGAGCTAAAACACGGCTACTTTCCTGTTTATCTTGATTTGGTCTACATTCATTCTTGAAAACTTGACTAATTTTATCAATCATTATGGCTTTTGGATTTGAGGTAATGTTTTATAAATCGAGTTTCTGGCTGATTTTTGGACTGTATTTAATATTTTATTAACGTTTTACACAATGTGTGTCTAATTAGTTTTATGTACAATGTATGAATAAATAATTAATTAAATCAAATATGAGACTTCATTAATGTACTAACAGTTAAGTTACGAATCAAGTAACTTACATGCACTAGTTTTTTTTTTAATCAAAGTTCACTTAAACCTCGAAATGATACGTTTGCCACAAGAATTATTAAGTCTACGGTGTTGTGAAGTTAATATTGTCTGCTTTTTGTCTTATATCCGACTCGCTAGGTGCAAAAAGAAGGAATTGGAACCGGCAATTTGCCAAATGAAACTCGTGGAAGTGCATTTTTGCGCCACCAATGTCGAGTCTCTTGCCGTCGTCTCACTCTACATAGTGACGCAAGGTTATCTGAATCCTCTGCAGTGTCGCTTAGAACTACAAAACTAGGTCATCGCACCCATTTCCACAATGTTAAGAACCACATCTTATTAAAATCGGAGAACCATTGAAACAAACTCAAAGGAATTGATCTGTCAAATCGATTTATGGTTCATAAAGGCAAAATACCCATCTGTAAAGGCGTTTTCTCGTTGCTTTCTATTTCTATTTAAAATAAAATATTGTCATTATAGTTCTACATGAGTCACATTAAATACCGAAAGTGCTGTGCTAAGCTTGGCGTGAGGCTGGTACTGTCCTGTTTCCTTTGTGAAAACTCCCTTACCCGACAACACTGCTGCAAAGAATTAACATTGATTCATATTTGTATATTGATACCTTACTCGCGCGCCTAGCGGATATTTAATGGACGTTAAAGTGGTGCAAGAGCGCGCGCTACAAGCGATCTAGTGGACCTTGAAGTGGTGTAGTGTGCTCAAGGTGGCCGTGGAAAGAGTTGAACAAACGATCGCGCTCGCTTATTGGTGGAGGTGCCGGGTTAGTGGACGTGAAGTATATTTCTGTGCAGCCAGGGGATAAAACCATCATTAGTGTAGGCATAATTGTCATAATAACATTTATAATAATGTTATTATTTTATACACATTTATTCCTCGTTCACACTACGGCCACTAACAGCACTGTTAGCCTAACAGTAGTTAAGTAAAATTCGTATGTTATAGGAAGGCAGTGTTAAATTAACCTCTGTTAGTTTTTAACTACGTTCACATTTTAACAGCAATTAGTAGCCTAGCTTTTGTTAGTGGCCGAAGTGTGAACAAGGTATTATCAGTCGCGACGATAACTTAAATTGTATTCTCGAAAAATCAAATTATCCCAAATTAAATGGTTGTAGAAAAGAACGCTATGTAATGTGTGGTTTTAAAGCATCGTACATATGGGCGTATCTAATGTATATGAGGCTGTTACTAACCACATGTTTGGTGTCCTTGTAAGCCAGTGACGTCATGTTGTGTTGTGTTGTTGCAGGAGAACTGTCAGAACTACATCCGTATCCTGGTTCGAGCCGCGCCTGGTAAACTGGTCGTATGCGGCACCAACTCGTTCAAGCCCATCTGTCGGGAGTACTCCGTGCAGGTAACTAGACATTAATTAGCTGTTGCATACTTCATACTACTTGTTCAATCGCACTTGATGTTGTATCAATTAGTGTGTCGCTATATTTTTTAATGCTTCATCCATAGACCTTAGCTCTATAGCGACTTACCGGCACAATAAGTTTAATTATATTCCCTAAGCTAAAATACACTTGTGGCCAACGTTGAGTAACATTTATATACTAGTCCCAACGTAACTATTCTTATGCCGACCTCAGGCCATCACTTTCACACGCTGCTGCAACAAAATTCAACAGATTCGTGACGTTCTTTCACACGTTCATGATGACGCTCTTCCGCTATATGTAGTCCACCAGCCTGCTTAGTGACTCTCGATGTTATGTAATTTCCAGGCATCTCATATAAGATCGTAAATTATCACTATAATGGACCTGTTTCAAGTGGATGGTAGAAACTAGGGAAGTAGAAAATGTAACTAGTGGACTCGGCAGTTTCCTAAGCATGAGAATATTTAGGTTGGTAAATTTTAGAGTCCGCATTTATATTAACATAGTGAAAGGTGAACAACATTTCGCTCTCTATACTCTTTTGGAAACCAAATATTAATAAGTATTCGCCAACTTCTAAAATATTCTATTATATAACAATAAGCATATTCTTTAAGTTAGCATTGCCGGTATGAAAATGCCGTAAACCGCATAAAACGCACACATACGGATGCATAGAATACAACAAGCTCTTCTATCTTGTGGGTTTATTCCTTCTCCAATGCTGAAAAATATTACAATTTCAATATCTCCATACATTATCCATTAGGCTATATAGATGAAGCTTAAAAACCCGTACAATCACACACACACTTTACTACTAGACTACGAAAATACCAATTCACGTTTGATTACGCTTAATTCTCATTGCTTATATATTGAGTAGATTGCAAGACATGTTTGCCATCATTGAGTTCTATGAAGCTTCTACGAAGATATCGTCATCTGTAACATTGAATCACACTAAGCCACTCTAAGTAGAACCTAACATGGGACTGCTAAGGTATTTACTCCCAGTAAGTAAGTATAGGTTCAACTGTTCAGATTGCAGAAGTCTCTATGAAGATACCGGCTCGCCGCGCTTCCTAGGTCGGCCAACACTATCTATTCACTTACACTTAATGCGTCCCATAACTCCTCGCGAGGAGATAACAACTTAACAGTAGTGGCATTTTTATCTTATTCCTCTAATTCCGTCCTATAAAGAAAACACTTAATCCTTCGAGGTTTTAGGCCCGCTTAGTTGGTTGGTGGTTTAAATTCGCGTCCTTTTATTTTAAATTAACCGTTAATCTAGTTTCATGACTTGAGAAAATCAAACACTAAAATGTTTTAAATGTAATTCGGCTTCGACGATACGTTTGTATACGGAATTGGTCCTTTGTTATCGTCACGAGTGTAACCTGCAATTCCAATCCTCATATGTGAATTCAGCGTCTTGTATTTTCACTTAAAAATACAAATAAGTAGTGAGTCAGTGTATGTCAGCTTATATGAAAAATAATTAAAAACGTGACCAAGGGCACTGTTGTCGTAGAATTAGAAATATTTCTGATAACTTCCTCTTCCAACTATTAGAGACGACTGATTTCTTATCCCAAACGTTTTCCATCTGCCTGAATACTTGGGGCTCTTATCTTGACTTGTCCACGTCATTCCTAATAGTCAAACTCGATATCGCGCTGGCAATTCAAAACTAGCTTGGCTTTCCGGACCCTCCCCACGTCGCTTCGTTTGGCTTCGTTTCTCTCAATACGCTTTGCCTCATCTCACTTATTGTGCAATGTCTCCTGAGCGTGATGGACTAATAACGATGAACTTTCGTAATTTAGGCCTACGTTTAGCGGTAGCATATTTAATTTTCTACGGTGTTTTGTATGAAGGATATACGTATATAAATCAAATTGACGTAAGAGCTAAGGCAAACGATATATTATGTCCCCTTTTGTGCTGGAATGGAATAGCTCATAACTTTACCTCTTGTACGAGGTGATTTAGGATCCACGTCAAATAACTTGTTAAATTAGTCGTTAAATTATCAATAAAACTACTAATAAATAAAAATATGTTCGTAATAATGTTCTATCAACCTTAGAACTACTTGAACTTGTACGTTATACCGTGTCCTTAATTAATTAGCCTTCATTGGAATGCCCTCTTCCTAACCTTGAATTAATTATTGTGCTCAGACTTTTAAAAGAGATACATAACTTGGTAGTTTTTTTTTGGTTCCATGGTCAAAACCTAGGCTCAAAACGATTTAACAATTCCAATTCTACAATTAACAATTGAAATTTAATACTTCAGCAAAATTAAAATTGTTAAACAACGTTGTACACATACTATTTGAGAGTAAAGGCCGATCCACAATTGAAATAAGAGTTGCAATAAGAATCCGTGAAATAGTGAAATAAGAAGCTATTGGTTCACAACAGTGTCCTAGTACCTTATTTCAGTAGTCAACCCAGTGCTTTAATATGTATTTACTTTCATTGACGACATCAACAACAGCACATCCGGCACCACTGTTTTTGTTTTGTTCTCCGTAGTAGGCCTTCTCTTCTGGCTCTTCTGCGTTTTGATTGGTTCGTTATAAGGTGCATCATGGGAAGTTGAAAGAAGAAATGGAATTGATTCATTTCTTATGACTATTTCAATCCACTGTGACAGTTGTGAACCTCAGCATTGTTATTGCATGTTCCAATTCGCTTAAACCTTATTGCTATTTCACTATTTCAACTCTAATTTCAATTGTGAATCGGCCTTAAGATGACATTTACAAGTTAGAGTTTACAATAAGTATGTTCGAAACGAAATACTGCTTATAAAATAATGCTAGCTTTATTGAAAAATCCCATCGATCAGTTTATTTTTAGTTTAACAATTCTGAAGCATGGTGTTGACTCAGATCCAGCTAATCGTCCAGTCGTGACGTCATGAATATTGCTCTTTGTGTTTACTGAATATTACACGATGGTGCATTTCACTGGCGCTAGTTATTCATATCTCCGCCACCGACGCCCGGGCGCTGGGAGTAGTCGAGTATTCAAGAGTATACGGACATTAGCGTAATTATACCGAGCAAGAACATTGACCACAAATTAGTGATAATATACTTGCCTCCCTCCGTGTAAGCAGTGTTTGCAAGTTTCCTTTGCTCTAAGTGCTTGAGTTTACCACCTCAGCGGCGAAATGTGTTTTTAGCGGCGTTGGCTTGGGTTGGACGGGTTGTTATATTTATTTGATTTTGGTCATTGTAGTTATTATTGTTTCTTTGTCACTTGTATTTGTTGACCTATTTTGTTAGTAGTAGTATATTAGTATAGTAGTAGTAGTAGTACTAGTGTCTAGTAGTAGTGTAAAATAAGTTGTATATGTAATAATAAAGGCAACTTGAAAGCATTTTATTAGGGGCAGACATAGTAAAAACAGTACGAAGAATAGAGGAAGAATACAATATTGTGTTATGAGGAAGACCTAACATTTGCAGCAAGACACCTTTCAGTCATGATTGCTAGTCTTGTGCTGTCGGTCTGTCTGTCTGTCTGTCTGTCTGTCTGTCTGTCTGTCTGTCTGTCTGTCTTCTCTGCGTCCATACACTGACTGGAGTTATCCTCGCGACAGTAATCCCTTGTGGGTGAAACGGCTAACTACAGAGTTCTAGTTATGGCATGGTCTTTGTACATCTTCAAGTCATCTACTCGGATTATTACTGAACTCTACTGGGCTCAGAACAGTAGTTTACGTAATTCCACACCCCTCTCGCTCTCTCCCTCTCTTCCAGTCTTCCCTATTAGTTGAAGACGTTGATACCAATTCAGAATTACGTCAAACAGGTGTCATAATCGCGAAACGTATTATACAGGAGCAGTTTAACGTTTTACTTTTGGTTTCTCTTAGTCGTTAAGTGCTAGCATACGCCTAATGTAACTGAATTCAAGAAAAGTGTTTACTGTTTTGTATTCTTGTTTAGTTGTTCGTCTCGGCTGCAGTAGATTCCTATAATAAACTCCCTAGCTTTGTGCTTTTACTGTGAACAGACTATAGTGGAGTATCTGCGATCTCACCCCTGGCAGGCCGGCCGGCCATATAAGCCCCTAAATTACTCCCAAGCAGCGCCACGAGTAGCTCTGGAAGTTTTGGTAATTAATCTGCAGGGCGGCCAGCATTAGACCGTAATGAAAACTCCTCAGCCGATAATAATGACTGAACTCTCGCTGTTATAATAGACCCTTACTTGTTCTGGTAACATGATAATAGGCACGGACCAATCAAAACACGGGTTTCTTATTTACGTCTTTAGAGCGCGTGATGCAATTAGGATCGGGTTCGCGAGCCGTCATTCTCGTCGGTCAGGCTGGCTACTGTGTTCAGCGTAACTGGGGATTTAATATATTGATAACCATAATATTGGGTTTGTTTTATCATTTATGCACACTAAGTACATTACAGATACAGCAACAGTGCTTATGTGGGCATCTATTTGAAAGGAACACAATTTCATTTATACCGAAAGATAATATGTAAATCATAAAAAATAATTTTTGTGGGAGCCAAAGGATTATGTACAGAAGCGTAATTAATTAATTGATTCTGACATTGACAGAGATTACAAAATTAACATTTACTATTGTGTTTGTAGTCAGATAACAATACACACACGTTACATGCTAATAAAATAAAGCCCGAGGCACAATTATATTATACAGTGTAAAGTAATAATATAATATACTAGAAAATGTGAAAGATGATAAATTTGAGCTTGTTTGTATATCAAATGAGAATATATAACGTTAACATGGAAATACTTGACATTATAACACTCGTGCAACATGTTGAAACCGATTTTTACTATTTTGTTGTATTATCTAATCCATCATAATATCAGCTGCTAACTGATAGTGCCTAGGAGACACTCACTACACATGAAACACAAACATGAACATTCTATGATGAAGGTTATGCTAAAATACTGCACCTGTTAATGCCAACGAAGAATAATGGAGACAAGTGAATTTTTAGCGTATATATTCTACATATTTACTCGCAAGAGCTAAAATATTCCACGGCCTCGAAATATTCCCTACTTGATCAAGTGTAGCTAAATATTACCAAATTAGTTTGTACTTTGGTTCGTATCGAGTATAAAACATGCAAACACATAAAAATCCGTTCTGCATTAATTTACATTTTAAGCAAACAACTTACGTGATGGGTATAACAACAATTTCCGTGTATGTAAAACTTGAAAGCATATCAGTAATAAGCTTATAACTTCTATTTTAACCTGGGTGTGTGTATGAATGAGACGGTTCTATATTCACAGTTGTGTTTTCAGTTTAGTTTTTAATTATATGCTGTTTCTTGTTCGTTATTGTGCGCGAGACTAAAGGCGTTTATAAATATTTACTAAAATAGATGCTGTGCGTGATTATACCGACTAAGGGAAGCGGTATTCGAATATAAGTCGGTTGTATCAGACATAATGCAAAAGAGAGGAAGACGTAGGCCTAATGACGGTTTAAAAATTCCAACTATAGCCACTCTTCTCACTGCTCAGTAAAATTAAACACTGTTGTATTTTCGCATACACTTCCGAATTGGTCAACATATATTCAATACATAGTTTGGTAATTCGAAAATTAGGGCTACAATAAAAACGATCAGTGACAAATTGAGACACTTCATCTATCCGGAAAGTAATTCTAAGGGATTTAATCTATTATAATATGTGTAGCTAGCTACTCACATTTGTGTCGGGAATAAGGAAGGAATAGCTGTTAATTTAGCATATGGTTTCCATATTATATTGTGTAGATCTATGGCAGTTGTGGTAAACAAATTGGCAGGAGTTTGATTCCATTTTTCCAGTATTTACCAATTGAATCCGGTGGCACTATTATTATTATAGTATCTTCATTCCTTCCCATTGAATTCTTAACAGGTACAAATAGTTTAACATGAAATAAATGCTATTGCGTGTACAGTATTATGATCTAATATTTGTTTTAATTATGTATTACTCTTAATATTATTAATAATAGCGACATTAATCTTCGTTGTCGCCCGACTTTCAACGTTGCTGTATTCATATCAGCCAGTGATTTGGTTCCAGTCTAACACGGCTGGGGTTGCGTTGTAAAGTCCGACGTACAAAGTGACACAAACCACCCCTATGGGGCCCTGCATGGCCGTGAGCGAGTTGCCCGCCGGGTACCCAGCATGCCGTGCGGTCGCTGCACTCCCCCCGCGTACACGTCAACACTGCCGCAGAGGGAGAATGCAGATTGTGTAGAGCCGCACAAAGGAGAATTAAAATCGCTGTCTGAATATCAAATACGTCATTGTAATTACTCTGAGCGCCACTGATGCGGACCAAATACCGATTTCCCGGCGATGGATTTTAAAATAGCCACGCATGTGTCACATTTTGATTCCGTTGAGCAATTCCCTGCATTTATTGGATTAGACGGAAGCCCGTTGGCTATCTGCGAACATGTGTTGTCCGTGATAGCTTGGACACGTCATTGTACTCACGGTCGGTTGTGGATCAGCCATGAGTGTCAATCATTGTTGCATATACGACATGTTGTCAGCTGAACGTGGGTCTGCAGAACACTTTGGTGCTGATTGCGCCCTTACTTCCTTTGCCTTGATGTCATGCCCTTATAGGTATGTTCACTTGTAAGATGGATGTGCAGTGGAGCCCCTACAAGTGCACACACTGCGTGTACAACATTGTTGCACGCGTTCATGTAATCACTGGTGTTTATATTTACCTGGCTGGAGCCGGTAACACCCACGGCCGTTCTCACAATCACACACTCGTTCACGTGAACGTAAACACCCTTCAAGTTCTGTCAAAATTAATGTCCTCTGCTTAAAAAAAAAAGAAAATAGTTACAACGCTAGACAGATATGATGACAGAAAAAAAACGAAAACTGCACGACAAAAATATGTTATAAAAAATACTACTCCTGCAAATAATAATAATACAAATTATTATTATTATTGTTAACACTATTTAATCATTTTAGTAATATAATTAATGAACAAATCATTAAAATTATAATTAGAAATGCATATGAAAGCCAATGCATTCAAGAAATCACACTAGTTGGACAGAGGGAGTGCGATAGAGGGGTGAGCATAAACTCTAGAGTTCATCTCCGTGCGACGGGTCGCGGCCTTAGACTCAATCCCCATATAATGACCGCCTTGACCCGGTCGAGGTCTCCGCTCAGATGCGCCACTGAACAGAACCTCCCTCGATAATTAGAGGCGGGTAGCGCGTTACGCCGCTCATCCTCCGGGGCTCGTTTATACACTAAACAACTATTGAACAGTTAACTGGAGGTAAATAAAAACCCATTAGCTCAACGTTTTCGAACTATTTTAGTGAAAACTAGAGATAATGAAGTCCAACCCACTTGCCGGCCGGGCACTTTGACCACATGGCCATGTATCCTACTGGTTTAACATCATTCTGGTTAATATCTTCATGGAGGTTATTAATATTATTCTTTTTGGTTATATTTCCACGTTCTGTAATAATCGGGCGTTAGATTATTTCTGCAAATATAAATCATATTTATCGTTGGTCGCATTGAGATGTGTCAATTTATTGCATCCACGCGAGTAGTTGTAATATTGATAAGTACCTATCTGGGAACAATTATTTACATATTAAAAGTAAAAGTACAAAAGTACACATGTTTATAAAGTTCGTTCTGCCATGAAATGTGTATAAACAAAACGATCCATCCGTTGCATTACACTATTCCACGTAATCACTTCGTTAGCTCCATCAAGATCTTCCTTATGTTGCAATCTATCTATGTGTAGGGGCACCCATTGTTGCTATGGATTTGTTTCGTTGATCGGAAATAACATTCAAACAACTGTTACCTTGGTAACAATGGGCGCCCCTAGGTGTAGGGGCCGACTATGAATTCCAACCAGCAGTTGTTTGAATGTTATTTCCCATCAACGAAACAAATCCATAGCAACAATGGGTGCCCCTAGGTGAAGGGGCCGACTATGAATTCCAACCACGGGTTGGAATTCATTTCCTTTTCTTGGGTCGTTTTGTTTTGTTTTCATATAGTTTTATTTATCTTGATTGCTATACCTCTATACGTGATTTTTGTTTTGTATATGTATTTATGGCCGTCCTTTGAAAACCTTTTTTATAGCTTGTAATAGGGTATACTGGAAATAAGTTATTTTCCTGTTCCACGTTTCAGATACACTCATTGCTCGAATGTTTGACGCTGTTCTCAAGTAGTAAACCAACATACAAACAGTGGCGCGCGCTTGTCTCTGTTATGATGGGCATTGAACCACTCTGGACTCGACGTCGGTAAATACACCAGACATTATCGTCAGGTCCGAAGTTGACCCTTAAATCTGCGGACTGAATGAAGTTAATTAATTCGTCATTGTTTTAACTGTCACAAAGCGGACGGACGAATGTATTTAATGGCTCTGTGGGTAGTCTGGTTTGACAAGAGTCCCCAGAGTTTAACAGTCTGGACTGCTTTGTGCAGGCATTGGACAAAGGAATATTCGTGGCATTTTGTTTTATTAAACTAGACTAGTGACCATGTTCTCAATGGAAAAATATTCAATTTATACATTTTAGTGAATATTTTCAGTTGAATGAACGTTTTAAAACTCACAGCGTTGTCACGGCGAAAAAACAGGGCTTGAAGGCAGAATGGAATATAGCGTCAATTGGTATTTCACGTGAAGTGGAATAAAATAAAGATGTCTCTGTTGAATATCTACTCGTACGGGCATGTAAAATAATCATTTCTTTCTCATAAAGAATCATTTTCTTCGCAATGCTTAGATAATACCGCAAATTACAACGCAATAAGTATAATGTAGGTAATTTTTAAACCTTTTGGAAAAATGTAGCAGTATTTTGCGACCGGTCGCAACCGGTATCTGGAATAGACATATGTCCCTATCTCCTTACAAATGTTTCCCACGTTCTCTCTGTTATCGTGTTTGAAAAAGAACAAGCGCGAAAACTGTTGCACGTTTTCATGTAAGCTCTAAAGCTTACTCAAAATTAATTTCGCTTTGTTGTTTCTCGCTGCTATTTCTCCGGTTCCGTCATTGGTTACGCGGGTCGCGAGACTTGAAGTCGTGCTCGTGTGACGTAGTTTTACGGGGATTTTATTTACATTCCTGGCTTAGGGACGACTTTGACATTTTGGTAGGAGATCCCACTTAACGCAAGACTTGTTTAGAATGCGTTTATAAGTTATAAATTTACGTTTTAAAATTGTTTTATAGAACTTACAGTTCGTTAACGAAACGACAAAAGTAATACGCGTTCAACGATTGGACTTAATGAATAACTCCCACTCTAAAAAAATGTAATTCTGCAAAGACTATTGCGTGTATATAGATAATATATTGACTGTTTGTTAGCTTTGAACTGCATTATTTAAAATAGTTGTAGCCAATATTTTGCATTGTCCTGATATTAATTAATTTTACTCGAAACAAACTTTATTTTTCCATTTAACGCATAACTGTGAGTCTCATTTGTAAAATTCTATGTTCTTTAATTAGTTTTTGACTGTACATAATTGATAGTTTGCGAGAGCTGATTGTTCTCGAGCGCAATTAGTGTTTAATGATTTCTACTAACTTATAATTGATGACATTCCAATTTTAACTTGTTGTTCAACATTGTGTAACATTCCTTAAGCATCAAAATAGCGTTTGTTTGCAAGCTGGTGTTCCCATTTGCTGTCTTGTGTTACCGTCCGACAGTGCTGTGTTATCAAAGTGTTTGCATCCTCAAGACAATCCCTCGGAAGTATAGATGTATGACAGGCAGCCGACTTTTGCTGGGGATTCGATCTACAAACTTGGAGCAAATATTCCGTTTAGAAATATATATTTTTAAGAAATGTTATTGGTAATCTTCACATTACCGTTGCTATTATGGTGCGGAAAGCACTGCCTGTTGTAATGTTACACTAAAACCAATCATATAAAGATAATTTAAGCCTCTCTGCCCTGTCGATTACCTAACAGTCGAAATAACAGTGTATTTCAACGTAAGTATATGTTATGTTGAAGTCAGGTGCTAATAGTAATTAATACCATACTACAAATTTTTGAGAATATGTTATTATTACCTGATATTTAACAATACCTATTTAAACACGTGATATGTAGAGTTAAATTTAGTAATCTTTGTTTGTGTTTAGTTTTTCCACGACAATAACATATCATGGTTATGGCTGGCCACTGTAGGGTGAAAATATATTTATATATCTTCCAGCAATGTTCATGGAAGTTGTTAACGTAACTTGCAAACAAAAATTTAACGTCACAGGTAATGGTTTCATAACGTTTCCATTTGTACTCTGATTTCTTTATTTTATAATATAAATATATATCTAAAACACTTAAGCTTTAGTGGCCCAGATGTATTTTAGTACAATTTTGAACAGATCGGGGGTAACGCCACGGTGCCACAGCACAGATTAAAGATTCTATTGTCGACATCTTTGGAATGGTCTGGGCTGGGTCCTATCATGAGGACGAATGTATATTTATAACATTTTTGTTTATATTTATAACAGGAATATATATTTCAATATGACAACTTATTTTCAATAGTTAGACAATATTGTAAAATATTCCGCAAATAATAAAAAATTTCTTTTGTAACAACATAACATAGTAAAGATAAGTAAAACACGAAGTATTTGCATACAATTAGAGCTTAATATGCCTGCAATAGAGTTACATCGTGGGCACGGCGTTTTAAATGCGCTGCATGATAAACAAAGCAGCTGACACAAAACAAAAAATTGTTTTAATCAAGAAATGACACAAAAAGTCATCACGAAGTACAGAGGATTTCCTGTCCGGAACATAAAACACCGTGTCTTTATAGAAATAAACCTACGCGCTTTTGAAAATGTCAAATTATTTTCGTTGACTTTTCACGATGAACATCCTTTTTTATTTGCTCACATTGAGTATTCCCTCGCACCTACCGTGTGACAAAGTGTCTCGACGTGCAAGCTAGCCGTAGATTCCCACGCTGGCTCCAGCTTTTGTCGTCCCCACTTGGCCCAAACCAACACGCCACGCAGCATTGATTTTCCTCTCTTCTCTTCTCTTTCCTCTTGAAACTTTCAGTGAGGTTAAAAACGACAACGGGAACTCACAGAGGCAGCATTTTTCCCGCGCTACTTCTCGGAATCGTGGGCTGGGTGGGAGATAGCCGGCGAACCCAACCGCCGTAAATCTTGAATATTCTGATTTCACATTTCGCACGAGTCGTGATATCTTTGTACATCAACTTCCTTGGATTAATAAATGTAGGTATTTCGAAATTCCTCCATTCCTTCTCACACCGTTCGCAGAATCGCGGGCAAATTGCCGACATTTCTAAAGGTATCGAGGTACAGCGTGAAGAAGATATTTCAGAACCACTTGAATAAATTATTTGTTTATTCAGAATTCCATCGCTTCGAGAAACCGACTGACAACAACACGAAAACTTGTACATTGTAGACATTGTAGACTTGTATACAAAGTTCATTTCGTCATGTTTGAACACATTCTATTCGGCTTGTGGCTTTAAGGCTTTAGCCTTAGTGTGGCTGGTGCATGAAGTAATACCAACTATCACTGACAGGAAAATACCTACCATACTGTCGCAAGTTGTATGCTGAATAGTAGGGGAGACCGGGGCCAGTTGTTACACGGGGTAGGTTGTTACATTGCTTCTACAAGTTCGCGGAATTAAAATAAAATTTTCAAACTTAGTTCTAAATGTTGTTATCAGAGTGCGCCACTTACCTGAACCGCTCCGTGACGATTGCGCGTCAATCGGCAGAGCAAACGGAGAAACATCGATATCGATTGTTGGCGTAAATATGATCACTTGACATTATTTTCTTTTTAATTATGGTTTATACAGTGAATATATATATTTTGAAGGTGTAGTTAGCATCTATATTAATTAATAAACAATATTAGAAAGTTTGAAGGAGGTGGTACAACCCAATTGTGTAGGGCTGATTCAAATTTAAATCGGCGTGTTCTGGGGTTGGTTGTTACACAGTCCATAGTTACACTTTGAGGTTATGGTAGGGCCTCCACCCACTTTTTGTTTTGTTTTGATTTGACTGTCTCAACTTGCAAATATATGATGATAATTGTATGCCAATTGACGTTATCATCTAATAACATCATCTATGGCTTACAGTCAGGTTATGCAGATTAAAATTATGCCTGCTTTCTGTAGGCCAAATTAATTTGCTGTTGACACTCCCCAATGTTGACACTCCCCAATCCCACGGACATATGCGATGATTGTAAATAGAGTTGAGTAGTCTACCCGTGCCTACTTATCGATACTACTGATGCTTATTCCTACTAAAATATTTAGAAATTTACTATATTAATGAGTTAATAAATAAAATATACTATCACTGTGTTGCATCTGACAAGAATCTTACATGTTTGTGAACCTAATGTTGCCTACTTTTTATTAACGATCTTTCATGTTCTCATATCTACTAAAATATGTGTTGTAAATATTAATATTTGATAATAAAAACAAAACAGGTATTTATTTGTTGATCAGTACCACTTGCTGGACATTGTAACAACCTGCCCCGTGTCATGTAACAACCAACCCCGCTATGGGGATGGTTGTTACATTATGCAACTGCTCACTTCTTATGTAATTAGCCCTTAATGAATGCTGCAAAAAATTTTTGTGGTATACATTTTATAACTAATGCATGTACTTATGATCGTAAGAAAAAAATTAGACAAAAACATTTGAACCCTCCTTAAAAAAAATTGCTAACCTAAATTTGTTACAACCAGCCCCGGTCTCCCCTACCAACTTTAGCATATATTCTTGTGTTAAATTGACCTCTGTTAGTTGTTAACTACGTTCTCATTACATTCTTATCAGCAGTTAGTAGCCTAACTTCTGTAAGTGGCCGTAGTGTGAACAAGGTTTAAGGCCTCGTCGTGTGTATTGATGATCGTCTCGATTGTCCTCGCCTCGCCTCGTGGCGTGAAAGCCCCGGTATCAATCAATGGCGGCTAGGCCTGAGTAAACATATTAGGCTCCGTACTGTGTGTGTTCGCTCAGCTATTATCCGCTACACGCTCGGTCCCTGGGAGGGGCTAACATGGCAACACTGTATCCAAGCTAGTCCCTGGGTGGCAACCTTGGAGGACGCCGCCATTGTCACGTGACAACAGTGAGACGCTCCATTCACTTTGATCGTATTCATAGTCGTCCCCTACCTTCACTTTGATCACCCGATCCGTATTCGTACCCCTAGGGGCGCCCGTTGTTGCTAAGGATTTGTTTTCTATATATTTAGATAGATAGATGTCTTTATTTTTAGGCATGATAACATCAAGAAGAATAAAAAGAAGTAAGATCATGATATTGTTACCTGGGTATAACGGGCGCCCCTAGGGGTAGGCGACAACTATGAATTCCAGCATTTCGACAATAGCTTGAAAGGCGTTTTAAAATGACATTCAATACTAAAAATGTGGCCTTTGATGTGTGCCTTTGATTCAAAGGAAATACATTTTGTAATCCTGTTCCGAGGATTATAGCCAGACAGCAGATTTTGTAGCGGAACTTACCAATAGGTGAACTGTGAATGGGTTTAACTTGGGACCGCTTATTTTTTTATCTTTTCCTTTTCAAAATTGAAGTAATTAAAATAGAGTTACATTGCTCTGATCTTCGTTTTACATAATTCCAACTTAATGTCATAATTTGGGACATTTAAAACCAAGATCTATTTAATCCCTCGACAGTGCATGGTACGTCAAACTCTCACTTTAAGATTTACGGAGCCTCTGCCAAGAGATTGAAAACGAGGTTTTATTGGGTAAGATGTCATCCAATCCAAGCCCTCATGACCGACGGTGTTCTTATGTACGTATGCCTGTTTGTTTCAGAGTGGAGGCTACACGATGGTCAAGGAGAAGCCTGGACAGGCTCTGTGTCCATACGACCCTCAACACAACAGCACGGCCGTCTATGTCGGTAAGTTGTGCTCGCTATCTACACTATTGCTTCACTAGGGACGGCTCTATTTGGGGACATACCCCCGTGCATGGGCCAACTCACCATATGTTTCATCATTGGGAGAACTTCTTTATCGATTTTGGTTTGACTATCATTTGTTAGTTCCTGTTGTGTTGTGTTACATCAATACACATAACGTGATTTGTTGTGTCAACTTGCAAATTTAAGTTCGACAAGTTTTCTGTTTTTGATTTTTTTTTCTATTTGGTAGAAACTAAGAAATATCGATCGTTGGAGTAATTCCATTTGTTTTGACAGCTAAGATTACAAACATTACAACATTTCAGACCCCCAGGCAGTTATGGTAGCCAGACACATAATACATTGGCAATGTGTTCATGTATAGCTAACCGAAAGCCCAGACGACAATAATTATTGACACCACCGGGTAGTGGAGACACGGTGAGGGAACCCAACTATAAGATCTTTCCTGAGAACTGACCCTCCATTAATATGCCAATCTCTCAGTTATTTTAGTAAACAGAAATACAAATATTGATAATATAGATTTCTGCAGAGTGCGTTCTTGAAAATATTATTTTTGTTTTTCAAAATTCAAGTTTGAAAATACAATATCACATAAATATTCATAGTCGTCCCCTATAAAGTCGCCCGGTGTTGCTAAAGATTGTGTTCTTTATGGAAAATAACATGCATGAAATTGTTACCTCCAACAACGGGCGCCCCTAGGGTAGGGGACGACTATGAATACGAACCTTATCATCCAAATGTTCCCACACAGCACACCTTTGTCCCATGGACGTCCCTGCGCCGTCGCGCCGGGACATCGGGACGTCCTACGGACGTTCCGATTTTTCCATCTCAAGTTCCTGCCCGATCCTTAGTTCACCAAATAGTGGATCCGACGGACGTCCCGTGCAGGTCCCGTAGGACGTACTCTAGTAGTCCAAAGGACGTCCTCTTTACGTCCCGCCGGAGAATTATTAAATCCTATGCATGTCCTGGTTTGTCCATTTCATGACCCTACCAGGTCCATAATAGTGGATCCGACGGACGTCCCGTGCAAGTCCCGTAGGACGTACTTTTGTAATCCAAAGGACGTCCGGTTTACGTCCCGCCGGGGCATTGTCCTATCGACGTCCTGCTTTGTCCATTTCAAGTTCGTGCCCGGTCCTTAGTTCACCAAATAGTGGATCCGACGGACGTCCCATGCAGGTCCCGTAGGACGTACTCTAGTAATCCAAAAGACGTCCGTTTAACGTCCCGCCAGGGCATTGTCCTATCGACGTCCTGGTTTGTCCATTTCAAGTTCCTGCCCGGTCCTTAGTTCACCAAATAGTGGATCCGACGGACGTCCCGTGCAAGTCCCGTAGGACGTACTCTTGTAATCCAAAGGACGTCCGGTTTACGTCCCGCCGGGGCATTGTCCTATCGACGTCCTGCTTTGTCCATTTCAAGTTCGTGCCCGGTCCTTAGTTCACCAAATAGTGGATCCGACGGACGTCCCATGCAGGTCCCGTAGGACGTACTCTAGTAATCCAAAGGACGTCCGTTTAACGTCCCGCCAGGGCATTGTCCTATCGACGTCCTGGTTTGTCCATTTCAAGTTCCTGCCCGGTCCTTAGTTCACCAAATAGTGGATCCGACGGACGTCCCGTGCAAGTCCCGTAGGATGTACTCTAGTAATCCAAATGACGTCCGTTTAACGTCCCGCCAGGGCATTGTCCTATCGACGTCCTGGTTTGTCCATTTCAAGTTCCTGCCCGGTCCTTAGTTCACCAAAGAGTGGATCCGACGGACGTCCCGTGCAAGTCCCGTAGGATGTACTCTAGTAGTCCAAAGGACGTCCGTTTCACGTCCCGCCGGGGCATTGTCCTATCGACGTCCTGATTTTTCCATTTCAAGTTCCTGCCTGGTCCTTAGTTCACCAAATAGTGGATCCGACGGACGTCCCGTTCAGGTCCCGTAGGACGTACTCTAGAAATCCAAAGGACGTCCGGTTTACGTCCCGCCGGGGCATTGTCCTATCGACGTCCTGATATGTCAATTTTATGTCCCTACTACGTCATTAGTTCATTGAATATGGATCCGATGGACGTCCCGTGCAGGTCCCGTATAAGACGTACTCTAGTAGTCTAAAGGACGTCCACCTTACGTCCCACATAGACATTGTCCTATGGAAGTCCGGATATGTCAATTTTGTCCCTACCAGGTCATTAGTTCAGTGAATATGGATCCGACGGACGTCCCGTGCAGGTCCCGTATGACGTATGATGGTAGTCGTATCCTTTTTATTCCACGGTCGTTTTCCGATGTCTTTGATTACTTACTTACTTAGCCCCTACTACCAAAGAAAAGTTAGTATATGGGAGAGTAGGAAACGGAAACATGTAACAAATGTGAAGTCATGCCTCAATCTTTACAAAAAATGGACTGGTTAAAAAAAGGTAAAACATATTGAGCATGAAAATATTTTACATCTGAGCATGTTAAATTCTCTATAACATGCCCAACTGGCCATTTGCTATACTATACAATTTTATAGCCCTGTAGTGGATAAGGACGTCTTGCATGGATTGTAGTACGTTCAAAAGGATATTCTGGTTGCATTCCGTTACACGACCGGGTTCGACTGGAGTTTTCATGTTTGGTCGCGATGTGATGCTCGGCTGAGAGTGGCAATCCTTTAGTGCAACGAAATGCTGAGGCCATAATAGAAGGCAGTGCTTTTAAAATGGCGGAGCCTTGGGTATTTTCTTTCAATGATATTTTGCTACATTATTTACAATTGTCCGTCTCTGTGAGTCGTTAGTGTAGTTATGTCTCAATCTTTCATTTGGAATTACTTCACTACACTTGAGTATCCTAAAGTTACCCAAAGAACATTCTATACAGCATGTTCAGTTTTATCAGCAATAACCGGCCCAAGCCGTTGGGCTTTTGAGTCGCGACCGATGATGACCGGGAAAGCAACGAAACGCTAAGAGCCGGGCTTATTGGTCGACCAAAGATGCTTACGGAATACTGCAGTCGGGCTGGTCGAGCCTGGCCGACCTTACGGAATGCAAACTCAATAAATTGAATAATATTTGAATTCAAATAAATTAATTTAAATTCATAAATTTAAATTCAGTATCCTTTGAATGTCCTCTCCGGTTGGAGGTGGGTTGTTATTTATAAACGATTAAACGTTATGGAGATTTCACTACAAAATGTTTTATTAAATCATGGTGAAGATATCATAGTAGTAATTTCTGTGACATACAGAACAGTAATAAAGTAATTTGCACTCGCGAAGAAAACAACAGTTTGTCCATATACAACATATTATTACAAAATGAAAATGTAGATTTAAAACATTCTATCAACATGAAACTAGAAGGGTTACAATCATCATATATCTTTTTCAATTACATCCATTTTTCATTCATGGTGTACATAAAAAAATAGCTAGGTGACAGTATTTGGTAATCAACTGTAAAAGTGTTATGCTGATTAGGTTTTCTTTTCAGAGAAATTAATGTTTTACGAAATATGATAAGTTTATTTATTCTGATTGCAGCTGAATGAAGCACTGTAGGCTATAGTTAAATCGTAATCTATGAAATTGAATTAATGTTCATGTTTTGTTAATTGCAAAACGTCGCATTCAATTTCGACGAAAAATGACGATTGCAAATGTTAAAGTGATTACTCAACCTTAAAAACATTCAATGGCAAATCGTTGTGACGCTTTTTTTAAGTACCTAACCCAGTACTCGCGTGACGAATTTTACCAAAAATATCCAGCCTTACCTTTAGGGTAATTCGTCAATGACATAATTTAAACAACAACAACAACAACAACAGCAATAATAATAAAAATAATAATAATAATAATAATAATAATGATAATAATTTATACTAAGAAGAAAAATAAGATTAGGAATATTATTATTGTAACATCTGCATTCACAGACAGTTTGTGTAAGATCAGCAAAACCGAGTATGTTCGTAGTGAACAGACTATCTAGACAATAGACACATTGTTCCGCATTTACTTTAATAATAATAAAATAATAATATCATTCATTTATATTGCACTCACTCATTGTGTTACACTTCGGATGAACATGCGCTGCGATTGCGATAGTTTGATACTCTCATTTGGAGGGATAAGAGATAATAAAAACACTTTGTCAATGACAGCACCACTTCCCACTTGTCATAAACAAAACACTCGACATATTTCACTCCGACCAGATGGAACTAAAACGTATGCTTAGACCCAACTGCATTATCAACATCACGTCTTATAGCCAGTGCGTTTGTTTGTTACATTATCACGTTTTACAACCTGGGAGAAATTGTACTAGAAATGAGGATTTTACTTTTAGTAGGCCTTATTAATATTGTTGTATGCATTGGGGTATTGGTAATGGACAGTCGCTCCAGTACGTGTTGAGCCATGTGCAGCTGTACGTGAACTCGAAGAAGACGTCGACCGGACCAATAGCAGCATCTGCGAAGATAAGAGAACAATATCGCAAAACGATAAATCTCACTCTTAAAATAAAAAGTGAATGTAATGTATGCCTATGCTATAGGCCTACGAATGTATAGGATTGTGCGAAAAAAGCTAATACAATGAGAATGCAATAATGAATTAAAAACATTCAGAAAAACAAATCGATTACTTATGCCACTATTTGAATCATTAGTGTAATGAAACATCACATACATAAATAGAAAATAGTAGGCTATAACTGTAAAATATTAATTTTAGCCAAATTGACCCGATTAAAAATTTCGATTCTCTTTCGCGACCGTAGTCTCACAATTGGCGTGTTTATACAAGGAACTGACGTACAATTCCTATCCAAAGATAAAACATTCGATCATTCATTAGACATTATGGTTCCTTGTCGCTGGACAGTCGTTGTTGTGGTCGATTTTTAATTTGCAATATTATTTATTAAAACATAAAACAGGTATTAAAAATAATAAATGTTATAACAATGATAAATATTAAATATAGTCTAGGTTGGTATACTCTTTTATGTAGGCTAGCCTATATTTTGTTCGTCAATTTGCGTTTGTAGTAATTGTATCTTTCGACTTTAGTGTGTCAGTGGTTATTTGCGATTCTGTTTTGTCATAACTTCATAAGTGATAGTGACATTAATAATGTTCGTGCAGTGTTACATTAAATATACCAAAACTTTGCAATTTATTCCTATGAACACAGTTGGAAACGAAAAATCCTAATGCATACGTTAGCTGAGCAGGCCCTAAACCATCGTTCATCCGATTTCAACCCAAAAAGGGAAGTTTATATTTAAAATCCTCTGTTAGGTAAGACAAATTGCAAAGGCGCATATCTAAAATAAATATACAAAAATATGTAGGCCTACAAGTTATCCAAATAAAGAGGAAGGGGAAGATTAATCTTAATTTAGACAGTTAACATGTAGGCCTACCTCCTGCTGTTTAGCTGCCCCTGATTGCAACAGGCATAACATAGGCTACAGATTATGGCTAACTTGCATTGCTGGTTTACATATTATGTAATAGGGGAAATGGGCCCTCGTAATCCTCCTGTACATAAAATACTAAAAAATTACTGTATGAGATTGTGTTCTAATATAAAAACGGCTTGTGTTTTGCAACTACCGAAAAAATACAAGTAGGAGGGCAGGACTTGTTGTGTACGCTAAATTTTTAATCTACAGTATTCATTTTGTTAATGTCGCGCTCAATAGGGCTAATAATTAATATAACATGGCGTCGGCACTTCTAGTCGATTGTACATGCAAATTTTATTTTTGACATGAAAAACTGTACCCAGAATTAGAAAAATGTTACATTTGCTAAGTTTCAAGAGGCAGGCCTACATACATATTTTGGGTACCGGTGTGGCTAGGGGATGGGCGGGGGGTGGAGGCGGTGTTTGTGTAACATTTACTAGATTGTCATTAATTTTATATAGCCTACGAGTAGATACTTGTGTAATGGCAGTACAGCGTTAAAATACATGAATAGCAGTCAGTGGTAAACAGAATCAGATAAGTATTAATGATACATCTTCACAACCACAGCGTTTTACTATCGCAGGCAGCTTACCCTAGTAAGCACAGATAAAACGACATCACTTTTGGTCTTATAGCGAACTAAATGCGCATTGAAACAAATACGAAAACTGAGATCCCACAGCAGGCGCGTAACAACGGATCCTTTGTACTCCCACACAGCTGCAAAGAAGGCTAATGAAAACACAGTTCACAGTCCGTCCCCACAGTCTTGTTTATACCGGAGCTGCGATGAATGAGGATTGAGGGTTATGTTCTATGTAGGCCTACACTCACATGCATAAACGGATAAGCTTCTATTCTGTAGGTGGTACTAATATTATATTACATTTAATATTGTACTTACATTATGTTGCTGGTGTGGCGTGTGCGGGTCGATAGCCTATACGTCGTGGTATACGAAGACATGCCTCATTTTGTATCTTGACGATTCACACTTTCACAATCACTTACACAATACACTGGAACCGAGTGGTACATCTCATTACATGTTCGGATTACGCGGAAGACACGTTAGGCTGAAGACTATAGCCAACATTACATACGCCAACCACATTATTATTGCTCGAATCCTAACGAACACACAAAATATGATGGAAGTACAGGTTAAAAACGACACACGTTATCAAAACGTTAATTGAAGCTTCTCGCTTTGAGTTCAATTGTAATTATATAACTGTTCGACACTAATGACACCGATGAGTGCAAGGTCTCTAATATATCTTGCCTGCACAAGTGTATCGCGGTATTAATTGGTTTTGTTGATAAACTTCTTACAGACGCGCACTTGTTTTAAACACTTCTAACTGTCTTATCTCCCCAGCTCGCGAAGCGGCTGCAGTGTTGCCAATACTCCCAGCCCCACGGCCGCTAGTAGCACCATAAAATACCGCCAGATTCAAAGACTGTACCGCTAGCTTTATGAAACTAGTGTAAAGAAATTGCAGAATACAAAATATGTTGTAAAATACTAGGAATAAAAGGCAAAAAAATAAAGAAAATAAGTTGTGTTTTATCAAATCACTTTTTTTGGCAAGTAATTCCAAGCGACAGTACTTACAGTAGGCTTAGCTGTCCTCGCCGGGTACTGAACGTATCCACTTTTTTAAGACCTTGTCTGACTCCCACTCTTTCCTATATTTTTGGACGTACTGAGGACGACCCATTATATAAAGTAGATAAGCTATGCACAAGCGTTACGAGTTATAAACAACACGTTGAAAGTTCGAATGTCAGAGTAGCTGTCACTGACTTGTCTGTTCACAAAACAACATAGGAACTGGAGCAGGTTAGGTTACAGATTCGAACAATCGAAGTTTATATGTCTCGACGCTCGATATTCGATTGTAAACATTGCGCGGAATTTGAACTGGTTCAGTGACTTACACACGGGTGTTGGTGTTTAAATGGGCCTACCAATACATACTAAAATTAAGTAAAAAAATAAATAAAAATAAATAATTTCCATGTCTCAAGATATTTACACGTAAGGGCCTACTTGTTTTTGCTAAGTTTATCTTTTTTTCGTACACCACTAAATTTGTATTTCACCGCTGTTTTGAGATTCAAATACCGCTAAGTGTCACCGCTAGTCTCAATTTCATATTTTCGCCGCTTTTCGACTTTTGAAAACGCTAGATCTAGCGGCAAAACCGCTAAATTGGCAACACTGAGCGGCTGGCGGCTGGCGCCCAGTGCGCTGATTGGCTGAATATCCGTGCAGGATAGCCAGCCCAGCGACAACTGCCAACTTCTGAAAGCTCACGGCGCAATATTTAAATACATTCCTCAGGGGAAATCACATACAAAATGTAAATAAGAGATGCATTTCTTTTAAATATTTTTGTTTGGTCAAAGTAGGCTAAGTCCTTCCTCGTGGTGAGCGGTGCCTGCAAAGAGGGCTCTCGTACAAATCGTTAAGCATACCTTCGCTCATTTTCAAATTTCTTTCTATTTTCTTATTCTCACTCATGGTTTGTGACTAAAAGTCCACCACATGTACACAAAACGCCCCTCTATTTGAAAGAGGAAAAAGTTGGAAAAACTTTCATTCCAGACTCCAGGGGTCCTCATTTCACAACAGTTTTACGCGGTTGTAGCCGGTTGTAAAGCTGTGCCTCCTATTCCGTAACCCGGGCGCAATTTGCAACCGGTTGCAGCTTACGTACTGGAATGAGGGCCCAGATTAGCAGCGGACGGTATCGAACCAGCGACCTCCCGAAGGAGGGTACCGCGTGTAGCGCGTGAGGAGGTATCTCTGTCGGCAGACTCTGTTCAATCACATTGTTCGTCTACTACTTTATTCTTCTATCTTCACACAATTCTTCCTGCCGTCCCGATTTGCGTCTTACACCATAAAATATAATCTTGACGATCACTCGACAAACAAATTTGACTGACTCAGCGATAAGACGCAAGAAAATATACGGGAGGTCGCCGGTTAAATCTCAGTCATTTATATATATTTATATGCTCAGTCAACTGCCGAGATGTATACTTTTGAAGTAATTCGTGGCACGACCATTTTTCATCACCACTATGAGACGTCAAAAAGATCCACAATACGACTTGCCGATCGTGGCCGTCGGTTCTGCGTCGCGACGCATTGATGAAAACGTCTTCCAGAACGTCACCGGTTGCCCCACGATACGCCCGGTACTTGGTGTTTTAAGATCGAATGAGATATTAATATTTCCCTTGTGACACGGCTTCAAGCAAAAGATTGGGGTAGACATGTACATAAACACCCGAGTTTTTACTATAACACAAAAGTTACACAATGTGATGTACGTCGTTAATGGTCGAACCGATTGGGCTGATTTTTCAAAGTCGAGTAGATCAATTTATTTAAATTAACTCTTTTTTAGATCGATGTCTTAATTAAGAGTAAACGTTTCTGATTAAAAAATTATTTAGATTTAAAACAGTTTTTAACTGTGTAGAACGAACCGTTTGCGGAAAAACAAGTTTCTTATACGAAATACTTTAAATAGTTTGTTCTTGGCAAGATATAAATAAATTAAATGTAACGAAAGACCGATTATATGATACAAAAATATCCAATTATAAATTGCATTGGTTTCTTACTCTAAACAGGGCATACACGTTTGATAACAGCTTTTTACGAAATGGTACACTTTTCTATCCATATAAAAAATATTCGGGTAGATCTGGTTTTTGAGCATACTTACTCAAGATGAGCTGGGTTCTTCAACGTTGGTGACTGATTTTCGTATTATTTCATGGAATACGTCCCATTCTCAATGACGTACGGACGTCCCCGTCACATCCCGTATTTTTCAGAGAACATCTCCCATTCGCATTTACCTACGGACGTCCCCAGGATATCTTGCATTTCTTAATGGAGCACGTCCCATTCGCAATGACGTACGGACGTCCCTGTCAGATCCCGTATTTAGTTCTGGAGGACGTCCCATTTGCAATGACGTACGGACGTCCCTGTCAGTTCCCGTATATTTGAATGGCGGATGTCCCATTCGCAAAGACGTACGGACGTCTCTGTTTGAACCCGTATTTCTGCATGGATGATGTCCCATTCGCAATGATGTACGGACGTCCCTGTCAGATCCCGTATTTCTTAAAAAAAGACGTCCCATTCGGAATGACGTACGGACATCCCTGTCAGATCCCGTATTTCTTAAAAACGGACGTCCCATTCGCAATGACGTACGGACGTCCCTGTCAGATCCCGTATTTAGTTCGGGAGGACGTCCCATTTGCAATGACGTACGGATGTCCCTGTCAGTTCCCGTATATTTGAATGGCGGATGTCCCATTCGCAAAGACGTACGGACGTCTCTGTTTGATCCCGTATTTCTGCATGGATGATGTCCCATTCGGAATGACGTACGGACGTCCCTGTCACATCCCGTATTTCTTAAAAAAGGACGTCCCATTCGGAATGACGTACGGACGTCCCAGTCAGATCCCGTATTTCTTAAAAAAGGACGTCCAATTCGCAAAGACGTACGGACGTCTCTGTTTGAACCCATATTTCTGCATGGATGATGTCCCATTCGCAATGATGTACGGACGTCCCTGTCACATCCCGTATTTCTTAAAAAAGGACGTCCCATTCGGAATGACGTACGGACGTCCCAGTCAGATCCCGTATTTCTTAATGGACCACGTCCCATTCGCAATGACGTACGGACGTCCCTGTCAGATCCCGCATTTCTTCCTGGAGGACGTCTTATTTGCAATGACGTACGGACGTCCCTGTCAGATCCCGCATTTCTTCCTGGAGGACGTCCCATTCGCAATGACGACTGGACGTCCCTGTCTGATCCCGTATATTTGAATGGTGGACGTCCCATTCGCAAAGACGTACGGACGTCCCTCTTTGATCCCGTATTTCTCAATGGATGATGTCCCATTCTCAATGACGTACGGACGTCCCTGTCACATCCCGTATTTCTAATAAAGGACGTCCCATTCGCAATGACGTACGGACGTCCCTGTCTGATCCCGTATATTTCAATGGTGGACGTCCTATACGCAATGTCCCACGAACGTCCATGTCACAGCCGATATATTTCGTTTAGAACGTTCTTCTTACATTGTCCTACGGACGTCCATTGGACTTTCTGAAAATGTTGCAACATCCAGTGGAGTGAAATAGGACGTCCCGTACAGGACGTCCATTACGGGACTACCTGTGGACATCCATTCCTTATGGTGTGCTGTGTGGGTTGCCACTGCACTTTTAGTGCTACTACTATCTCTCAGCAACTGTAAGCTAACGTGCTATCATGTCGGTAAGCGAGGTGCGCGCGCTATCTACTATCAGACGGACGAACTAAACGACGGTAGCCCGCTGAGATGAAACACATCTCTCTAATGTTATTACGTCGTTGTTGACAAATGCCGGTGTCTGCGGCTGTCACGGTCGGTAGATGAGCTTGGTTTCATGGGTTGGGCGAGGGTTGCTGATTGCATTCCCCAGACACTTCCAAGACATGCCCCACCTGCCGTAACGTTGGGCCAGGCACTTTGCATTTTATTTATTTTTATAATATATACAATAATTCACAGCAATGTCCAAGGGGCACTCATTCCCAATGTGATGTATGCCCAAAACCTCCACTAACAATGTCTATAATATAGCTGACTATGGTCCCAATTCGCCAACTTCATTAAGCTCCGATTTAGTAAGCTTGGTTTTGTAACCATGGTTTCAACAACATTCAAAATGCATCGATGGCAGTCGCCATGTGTGTTCGTAGCGAATAGCAACGAGGAGTGTCAGCCCACGTGATACAGGTTGTGGTTTCCATCCCCGCCATCCTGAATGAGGGTTTATATTTCTACGTTTTCCTTGGTAATAAGCTGTACATATGCTAAGCACTGGGCTGATGAACACTGACTGTAGTTGTAACCTAGAGAGGCATATTAGCGCACATCAGAGTGTCAGAGTATACCTACTCGTTCGGTTGGTGTGCCTGCATAGAACGATCTTTGACACATTGTCGTTTATGTCGTCCTCTTTCTGTTTCGTCGCGATTAGCATCGTTGCCAAAACATGAGACGTGAAGTCTAGATAATTATCATCATTCTGTCACCGTTGAAAACGGTTGGCAACTCCGTGCGCAAACAATAACAAGTGGTGATGTATAGTAAATGTAGTACGGGTCGCCACTATTCGATTACCGCCATAAATGTGGTTATACTCACATTTAGAAGGAGGATTTCGTGCAGTAATGTACCGAACAATTGTGTTAATCTGGCTCACTGGACGCATTTCGACGGTAGGTATAATCTTGTTTATACGGTTCCCATGACTGCCATACACAATAAACATTCAAGTTTGGCACCACGCCTAAAATTATCGCAAATCTCGACAGGCAATCGAAAAGCTTTAGATAGATTAAAGACGAAATCACATTCCACTAATAACGTTATAACGTACGAGCTGGGGTTTTGGCATGGCGAATTTCAATGCTTATTTGTGTAAGGAGCTCTTTCCCGATTAGAGAATCGATATTCTCCCCCTTCCCCTCCCCCTCCCCCCCCCCCCACAAACACATGAGGTATTGGCAATGCAATGCGTTTGGGTTTTTTCTTTTTTTTTCTACGTAATTAATGAAAGGTCCTCTGAAGTTAAGTTGGTTTATTTTACGTGCTTGATATAAATCAAAATAAATTTGCCATGGAAAACATAATCGAGGAAATTCTAGAGGAATTCGTTTATTTTCGAAAACATATCAGGCTTCAAAAGTGATATGCTTATGTCACAGGAACCCGCGTAACCACACGACGTGGGAAGCAACGTAGCAAGGTCCATGAAACCTCCGCTAGGTGCGCGCCCATACATCGCGTAGGAGGAGTACTTTGAGCTCGTTACTGGTCTTGCTCGGAAGGTATTTCTATGAATTATAGTTGTAACGGTATGTAAATAAATTAACTATATAATGTGTATTCATAAGTAGTTGCTATAAATGTACCCTATATTTTCATTTAGTATTTGTATCACATCCCGCTACAAATGCATATTAACTTATAATATTCCACTATACTACGATGAGAAATGATTGTGAAATTTTAATTTATGGTTATGCATTGGTTATTGGTTATTGGTTATTGCTAATTACAAATGATAACAAGATTATTTTTTGACCTACGTCACAACTACAATATATAACAATACCTTGACAACGAAATGTACCAAAGTTTTCTCCGATAAACTTAAAGCTGTTGACTGTTCCCTAACAGGCAGAGTAATCTAGACGATGGCTGGTGCCATTCCGCCGAAACGTTGGTAAGTTGGAACCGAATGCTCGTTCTGTTATGGTGCGAGCATTATAAATAAACACTTTTCAACATTAATTCATGCCACTATACTTACATTATTTCAAAAGAAATTTGATAAATATAGTTTCAATACTAATTTTCTGAATACAACAATAAAGTCACCACTGCGGGTACTGTTGTATTGCAGGCTTCTGTGTTGCCGACTTTAAGTATGCCCGACATATGAACGTGAATCGGCGGCCAAGTTTGTCATTATACCGAGTTAGTTTCGCGTGGCCTGTTAAGGGGAGAATGTAGTAACTATAGCGGTAATGTTAAATTGAGGTAACTTTGTGACGCCATAATTGAATTTATTGAGTGCTTCGTTGCTAGGACGGCTCCAAAGTCACCGTTTACTTATTCCTAAGACAAGAAGTGATGGAATTGAATCCACAGTAGAAGTTAAAAAACTTATGCCTATCATATTTTGCTAAGTGCCTGACCGTGTTCATAGTAGATTCAGTTATCTACATTCTACATGCCAACCAGCCAGCGTCCATCGTTCGCCTGCCTGTCTGCCTCCCTGCTCATACCCTCGCGGAGCTCTCTTCAATTTTTTAATTTCACGTCCCAATATCAGCGATATATATTGCGTTTAGATTTAATACACTCGAGATTATTTGTAATCGGCTGAGTTGATTCGAACAAAAGAAATGTTTCATTCTATTTTATTTCATCGACTCTATATAGCGATGAATCATTTCAAGATTTAAGCTAGAATGCGTTCCAACTTCCAAAGACATCACGTTAAATTGTCAAACTCGTTAACTGTTGTAAATACTAGTAAGCGAAAATAGTTGTTTCAATATAAACACCAAGCGAATGCACATGATGTTCTTATTTTGAGAATGTAATGGCTGTATTTTATGAATGTTAGAGTTTCTATAATTATTTTTGTTTTTTTAAGCGATAGTTTTTATTTTGAAAGTGTGTTTTACAAGTACATTACAAAAGTTAACTCGATCATTTAAATCCGAATGGATAATTGAAACTTAGCAAAATAATTAAAATAGAGCGTTCGTTTTATGTCCTTGCGACGATTTGAAGCAATAGAGCCATTTTTAATGTGTACAACTTTGGTAAAACGTAACACCGTTTTTTCTTTTGCTTACTGCTGTTTGGTAATACAATTAACGTGCTCATACAACTGCCTTCATATAGACGCCCCTTCTGCTCCAGCGCGTTTTTCGTCTTTTTAAATATGCATTCATGAACCTGTAGTTATGCAATGTTCAAAATTTTGAAGACAAAAAACTCACATTTTATCTTCCTCGCTAATGTAACAGTTTTCCGTAACGTGAATGTAAATGTGTTGTCCAAAATTTAAATGTCTGTAATTTTTGCACATTGCATAAAACCACATTGAAGCTTCCTTCTTCAAAAATGCCTTACCATGAATATCTGAAAAATCGAAAATAGTGGACGGAATAATATTGGATCTGCTATTGCCCCAAGTTAATTAAACTGAACATTAAACTAATGTTGTGCCACGTTGGATATACAGAGGTGCTATTGATTTTAGCCATAGTGGATAACCGTACCTATACATGTTTCTATTTACACACATGTTCGGGTTGGACCGTGTGTGTGCACCGCTTTCTATTTAGGTCTGCAACCACGCGTTATGGATCGGTTGTAGTAATAATCACGACGGCTGTGGAAACCTGGGTGTAATGAAATCTTGAGTGCTGCCACGAGGATTATGCAAACAGAACAGCCTACTACTACAGCCAGACGTGGGCGGATATTTGCCACTGTTTCAAAACACTCGACTAGCGCCTCTCCCGCTTCCATATAATGTAGTTTATTTTAAGCAATGTATGAATCTTCTTGACAACGTAAGTGATCTTCAATCTTGGAGTGATAAATTTTTCTTCGAGCAGTTAATATTCGTATGTTGCTCGGAGCTTTTGTATCCTACATTATTTAATACAATTCTCTCCACCGCATGTATACTGTCAATTGTTATAAATTAAAATAAAATGTGCTGGTTCTGTGAGTGTATTTCAGCTTCTTATATTTTAAGGTCCAAGATTCCAATCCCGTTTCGAGATGGGATTTCTGAACACCTAAAATTGATTTATACTATCGATGTGACACTGGCATCAACATGTGAATGATAAAAGTGCAAACCCCAAAGAAATCTGTAAACCGCACTTTCGTAAATATATACTTTCGTTAGTTTGTACAGTCGGGGTTCTGCAACTAATGAAAGTTTGATTTCACGACTTTTGTAGCGATATGTTTACACTTTCGCAATTTTTCTACAGTGACACGTGAGCTCGGAGCTTTTGTATCCTACATTATTTAATACAATTCTCTCCACCGCATACTATCAGGAAAACTGCTTATTTAGAGATATTGTTTTTTGTTCTCAGCCTATCTGCAGAGCCAAGGTACGGCTCAAAGCTAACAAGCTGGTCTATATTTCGGGAGGTCCTCCGGTTCGATACCAGTCTGAAGAAATTCTGACAATTTGTTTCCAATGTTTTACTCAGTCACAAGGCGAATACTGGGATTGAGTCCTACTACCAGCAAAGCATAAATTTCTTCCTAAGCTATCCAAATGCTTTAATGTACCTAGTTAGTCACCTGGAAGTGTAGCTCATAAAAGTCATGGCGTGTACCGTGCCTACAGAAGGGATTCCTACGAAAAGTGGGTATTTATTATGTTCTCAGTGGGTTAGTTGGGAGGAAATATCCCAAGAGAGGGGAACTTTCGCTTCATTAATGAGGAAAACCTCACAACGTCTTCGATATTACATGTCAGTGGCATGGTATCGACCACGGTATCGACCACGGTATCGACCACGGTATCGACCACGGAATCTGCTAAGTAGTGAGTAAGCCGCCTCCACGCTTTCACCATTATAGCTTGTATAGGATTTCTTATCTTTATTTTAAAAATGCAAAACATTCTGTTGAACACTTTCGGTGTCTTTTTAGACTTCCATCTGTGCTCTGATATTATATGTAATGAAATGGTCTTCTAATTGTAGATCGTTAATATATAACCAAAGCTTTCATTTGTAGACCATGGGCCGACTGCCGTAGTTCAGCTAAACTCACTATCTGCCGCGCAATGGAACATCCTCGCATTATCCGTTTCTCCAAAGCATCTGATAAGCATTTATTCGTCATATCTCCGTCTAGTTTCCGCTAACCGCAACGCACGTTTTTCGCTGCGCATGATAAGAGCAATCCAATTAGGGCGTAATTAGCGCTAGTTAATGACTTGAGCAACATTAACCGTTCTGTCGCCGATAAAGTGAAACAATACACTAGGTTCACTCCGATAGTGTTACTAGTATAAACATTCAGTACTCGCGTGGAGTGAGCTCCAGCGTAGCACCCCGAATACAACTGTATCAATTCACACTCAACGCCAACAGTGTTTAACAGGGTGTGTGAAGTTTGTAATTTGTATGAACATACACTTACTGTCCTATGCGCTTTATGAAGGGCTTTAGTTGCAATATTAATGTTTATAGTTTATACTCTCTCTCGTTGTATTTTTATTTATTTCCTCTTACATTCTCGTGGATATCGTATGTGATGTGTACGTTTCAGAAACGTCAGGCCGTGTTGGATTAGTGCAACAACAATTTAATCGTTGACCACTCGACTTCGAGTGTAAAAACTCCACATAAGGTTCGCATCAATGCATATAATAGCAATGCGGGTTGTTAAGTGCTAAATCCAGATTTACGGGAACTACTATAATGCTGTCGATAATAATAGCAGGAATCTCTCTTACATTGCAATTTAATAGCTGAAGTGACAAGAGCACAGCAACACTGTACGTAGAGCCGCAGGATCCGGGCTCAATCCCTAGTCGGAGCAAACATTTTTATTACAGTTACTTATATTCCCATACATACATACATACATATAATATATATATATAAATTATGAGGATGCGTGAAATATCGACAAAATGTAGATCTGATGAAGATATACTAATTGCAGATGACCTTCTGTGCTAATATTTTATAATGCAACATACACAGACATTCCAACTTGTGTCGCCATATGGATGGAGTGGAGAGTATATGTTACACTTGCCCATGGTCGGCGCTTTCAAGCGCTCTGGACTCTGTCTGAGTCGCTTCCTGAAACGCCCTCAACTTTAAAAGGATGTAAATATTTAATAAACGAATAATAAAGTGTAATGCGTAACAGTGTGCCGGGTTCACTCCTTCACGCACTACGCACTGTAGGCTATAGCCAACTATACTGAAACAAAATACGCTAGCGTTACAGAAAACAATGTTTACTAAAACTGTATATAAGTACCTGGAGAGTTTTTCAAGGAAAAAGTCATATCCTATGGAAAAGTGTTATAAGTTTCACTACAAAGTATCAAGACCGCTTATTCTATGAATAAGTATCACTTTATAAATAGAATATTACTTTATTATTCTGTTAGAGGTATAACCTGTTCAAAAATGTCATTTCAAATACATATAAATGCAGAATATTAATAATAATAGTATTTTCTCTTAGAATAATATAGAAAGAGACAATGTGAATCCCAGGGACTTTTAGGCAGTATCTTGCTGAAGGATAGTATATTAAATAAATATATAACAACACAGAAGCTTTGACGACAGTATGTGTAATATATTGTATTGTGTCTGGTCCGTGATATTAACAATTTTCGAAAGCCCAAACAATTTTTGTCGAATAGTTAAGGTGCGTTTTGCGAACGGTCAATTGTTGCATCGACATGATAAGTATGGAAAAAGTATTGTTATTCGTCAATACGTTCAATGGATTCAATGCATTCTTAAACGTGTTTCATTTCTGACACAACGAAAGTAATTTCTGAACCTCCACGACAAAGTTTATAAATATTAAGTTCGAAACCAATTTAAACCCGCGAAACAGGAATGCTGTAACTACAGTATTTAACTAAAAGTATGTTTTAATAACTCAAGCTACGTCTGTTTGTCAATGATAAACAAGTACCAATTAAAAGTGTTTGCGCTGGAAATTTTCGTGCTGCCTTAAAGATTTATATTAACATTCCTACAATAGTAAAAGCAACGGTATGCCGTTTTAAATTCAACATTTTTGAACTAAAAGAGAGTGTAATTAATTAATTTTTGTAAATAATACATACAAATACGCCGAGTTCTGACAAGAACAATGGTGCACGTATTCTTTTATTTCGCAGGGTGCTAGCTGAGATTAATTACAAGGACAGGCTGAAGGTAATAGTGGGCATTCATTGCGTACAAACCAAGGCCATTGGCAAACACACTAAGGGGGGGCAGAACAAGGCACAGTAGTTTCAGAGGGGGCTCGTAGAAAGATGCTCACGGAAGAGAAGAATATAATATGATTGTTTTAGAATCTGTGCAACTTTATTTTAATTAGACTTATAATAGTATAAGTCCACCCGATTTGTCATTCTACAACACAAAACAAAATACTTGAGGTTTGCAAGTTAAGTATTTGAGGTTATATAATATCAATCTAAAAACGGATTAGGGTGGCGGAGGTGGAAGGGAGTTTTGGGGGTTGTTACTCACCCGAATGCCTAGAAGGGATGCCAAGATAAACTTAACCCCGTACCGCTCGTTTGTAAAGCGGTTTTACTACTCGGATATCTGTGAAGAAGGGCAGTAGTAATCTAAAACGACTTCCGAATCGTGAAAGTAGCCAACGGTTAACGTCCCAAAGTATCATACTATCTAATCAGCAGGACAATGTTGTGTTGTGTTTTCATTGAAAATAAAAATATATATATTATGCAAAACGTTTTCCCAAAGAAGTTTTCGATGTTATATTCATACTGACTGGGTGTCTCACCCGCGCCCCCACTAAGACTTCCGTGTGCGCCGAGGTCCTAGCTTCGACTGGGGCCTCACCTGGGTGAGGGGGTGTACCCTATTTTTATTTCATTACCAATAAGAGATATTGTCCATCGCCTCTACCAAATATAATTACCGGTAATAATATTTTGAAAATAATCCACCGCCTCATCTCTGCTAGTGATTCTTGCACAAGATATATTTGTTGGAAAATAATTTTGGAATTCATAGTCGGCCCCTACACCTAGGGGCGCCCATTGTTACCAAGGTAACAGTTGTTTCTATGTTATTTCCCATAAACAAAACAAATCCATAGCAACAATGGGTGCCCCTAGGTGTTAGGGCCGACTATGAATTCCAACAATCGGTGAACACAACAAAGAGAGCGGACTGAATGGCCGCAAACCAGCGCAGTTTGCCGCGTCTAATGAGTCGTTAGTCTCCTAAACCACGGCGCCTACATTCCAGGTTCGAGTCCTGGCTTGGGCATGGATGTCATGTGGCGAAAATCACCCACTAATAGTCTAGATTAGCACAGTCGCCAAACTATGAGACGTAGGTCTATTGATATCATCGTCACTGAATAACAGCAAACTTGGGCCCGGCACCTCCACCAATAATACTGATATCCACCCGCGACTGATATAACCAAGGTCGTAGCACTCCATAGTGGCAGGCGGTGCAAACCTGTTGTAAATCCAATGCCACCATTTATATAGCATACATGTGACTTTATTTGCAATTAGCTAATTTTAGTTTTTTTACACAACTTGTTGTTCAGTGTTAATTATAAACACAAATTATAAAAGTATTAATGTTGATCTATACATAGTCTCTGAATTACTCCCAATATGCAATGACGTATCAATGGCGGCCTTCAGTGCGTCATCTATTCCTTTTCCAATATCTTTGGATATAATAGCTGGCGTGTCTGGGGTGTTTTACATTTTACCCTTCCCTTAGGGGGCGTTGTAATGTAACCTATACTTACCCTGTCTACTACTCAAAACATTAGTGCCAATTCTGAAAGCCTAAAAGTGGCATTTATAAAATAACACGTTACCAGTGATCCTAATAGAAATTGTGTAGAGTAGTAGGGCCTTTTGATGCAAATTGGTGGCATTAAAGTTTGAAAGCCGTAAGTACAATTTGTTACAAGCGTGCTCATCACAAACCTCGTTCGTCGGCTTCTAAGTGTAATAGAACGATGAGTGGTTCTGCGTTAGAAGTCGATACCAGTCTGTCTCTCCAATACTTGAGTCATGCAAATGCAATAAACTTGTCAATAAAGTTCGGTAGTTCGTATCTCTGAGATGCAGATGGCGCGTTGATAGCTCTCCGAGAACTCCTAGCGACGACTTTGAGAACCCTGCTATGTCATTCGAAATAATTGGCAACGTTACACTGGCTACAATGCTATAGTGATTTGCTAACTGGGCGTGGATACTGGATAGCCTTGAACTCAGCACGATGCTTGACAATGTAGCGGAGTTAGTGATGTGAATTACTGAGGTTGTATTTACGTTTTAGAGTGGGGCGTTAACCAGTTTCCAGCAAGTATAGTCAAGTACTTCAACATAACCATCACGAGTATTAACAAATATCCGAGCAAAAACTATTTGCGAACACGGAAATACATAGATCGTTAAAACTAGCGAATCGAGCACAACTCGAGCAATGAAATAAGCAGCTGGATATGTTGGCAGATATTAAGGATTGATCAATTCAAAGAAGATAATATGCAGACCAGTGCAATAACAATATTGACACAAACAAGGATATGCACCGATTGTAACAAGTGCTTGTCTGGCTTTATATCTGACTGTGACAAATATATTTCAATTGCAGCGTTAAATAGGTAACACTGTACTTCATTTGCAATATTAGTAAGATATAAAAAGAGCTTCATCTACAGACCCCAGCAACATAATTATATAGTAAATCGCTATATTGCTATCAAGGTTCAAGTTCCACATTTTTTCTTTCTCGCTAAAATTAAATGGTATGTGACGTCATAATGAGGTAAACAACACTGTTAACGAGTGACCTTACTACACATCTGCTTCAAAGAAAAGGGAATCATTGTTGTCAATCTCCTGACAAAATCAATTGCAAAAATTAAAACCCATTATCTTCTGCATTAATATTAAAGGTGCATGAAATATTCTGTATTTTTGTATTGCGTTACTAATTAATATGAACGTGTATATTTGTAAATAATTGCTCTTATAAGAGAAATAAACATAGACAACTTTAAAATTGGTTCATTTGAATGTGATTGGTTACCATCACTATGACGTCGTGACCTGTTTTTCCCACCATAATAATGTGTTGAATTCCAAGCTAACTTCTCTGAACGAAAATCTTTTCAAACGTCTCAATTGAAATATTTTTGTATTCATAATGAAGTCCCTAATTAAGGACAATAGAAGTTTGAAACAAGGACCGTTCTCCATTCGAGCAAGGGAAATAACAGGATATATTATTTGAAGATAAAAACACAGATTTAACAACATAATCGAGTTAGACTTGTGCAATCAAACGCTGAGGTGGTATCTGTGAGATGGTCAGGTTGGAATGCTGAAACGTTCACTACCGTCACCACGTGACTCCTTCACTCAGCCAATCAGCAGTAGCCAATCACGAGTCAGCTGTTCTTACTCATCCTTCAGTGTTGCGTGCGTCACGAGGAACATACATATAAAGTAAAAACGTTTTACGAATAAGTTGAGCATCAAATTAATGGCAATTACGATCTATACTCTGTGGGATTCTTTGCTATCATATTTAAAATTAAACTTCCAAACAATATTGGACGAATGGCTTAATTAATCGAAGAGTCCCGCCAATCTATCTAATAAAGAAGAGTACTACGAGCCTATTCACTATGGAATATTCTTGACGATAGATATTTCGCTTTCTATGATGGGAAACTAAAAAGTTAGCATTTAAAAGAAAATTTTATGTACGCGGTGTGCTAGTAGGCCTACTGTGTTAGATATGGCGCTTCAGTTACGCGTGAACCAATGTTTTGCTTGCAAGGGGATTGAATGATTGTTTATTTTTTTATATTATTGTTATGTGTTGCGTTGTTAAATATAATCGGGTTTGAATAATTAAGATATTTAATTGGAGTCTAGACACTATGGTCAGTTTTACAACTGAACCGATACATAAATAAACAAAAAGTAAATATATTTACATACACTGTTGAACAAAGCATTGTTTAAAAAAACATTGAAGTTTCGTCACAGTCGAACCAACTAACAAAATGGATCGCAGGTGTATTTTATTTGTTTATTGTCAAAAAAGGTTTGAGCTTTGTGCAAATTACGGGTTGTTAATCCTTGTATCGGTTTGAAAAATCCCTCCATTATATCCTACCCCACACTTACTTTCTATTTTCTTGCATTGTTATCATCATAATAATAATAATAAAATAAAATAAAAATGAATAATGATAATGTATAGCTAACACGGATGTGTATCTGTTACAGACGGCGACCTGTATACGGGTACAGTGGCGGACTTCTCCGGGATGGACCCGATCATTTACCGGGAGCCACTGCAGACCGAGCAGTACGACTCGATGAGTCTTAACGGTAAGTCAAGTGAAGCTTCTCCCGTCTATATAGTTTTAATCGCACCTATTTCTTGTCGCAATTACTTGACTGTCGAGAAATAATGGCATGATATCGGCTTCAACGAGTTTCTATTGGTGCAATCATCGTAGTCGATTACACTACTTAAGGAGGTAATGGCTGAAGAACCGGTGGTGTTTTACAGTATTCCTGAATAGGTCACTTTCAGTGGAGCCTTTGCAATAATGACGTCATTGGATTTAATTCTTACAGCCGTTGAGAGTTGAGGGAGGGGGATTACTATTTAGATTTTAGATTGTGATTAGAAGATATTTTGATGTAGATCAAACATTCACTACACGAAACAAATTCGTTTGTAATTTTGAATTGAGGGGGTTTGGCTATTGACACTTGATTATGATGACTTTGGCAATACTGTATAGTTTCTTTGAAATGAGAAGATTGCCAAAAAAGTAAAAAGATACATGGTTTATATTAACTATTTGCGTATTTTTAAATAATGTATTGATAAGAATACGTTGATTGGTAATTTCTCTACGGGTTAAAAAGTATCGTGGGTTCCACTAAAAGTTCTGAGGGTGTTTTCATTTACGGTGATGTAGCTCATGTTTGGTTAATATGAATGCATAGTGATATAATATTCATGGGAAAGTAGCAAAGTTTAAAGTTCAAACGTTCATTGTGAGTTAAGTAGCCGCTACTCAACTCTAGGAGTCATCAAAACAGCGCCTATCATCACACGGACGCAAACCCTGTGTTTCTGCCCTCCACCATTGTTGCCACATTTATTCCATAATAGTGCAGGAGAAAAGGGGGAGCTCAAAGGTGTTCAGTAATATCGTAAGAACGCTACCTCATTTTTAAAAAGTGGTACTAACCAACATTTATTTTCGTAACTAAAAACTAGATTAAGAAAATTTTAAATATTTCAATCATAACGTTTGTCATTTTTGAAACCAATTAAATGTTAATTATTTAATTGGCTCACAAAATAACTACTGTAATGATTAAAACATTTTATACTTTTTAATCCAGTGTTAAGTTCTTACGAAACCAAATCTTGGTTAGTAACCACATTTGATTATTGTGTAGTGTTCTCAAGATGTTTACCAACAAACGCTAATTCCATACAGTTTGAATAGTGAGGAGACTATCCCCTCCACCATGCGGTTCCAGGTGTGGACAACCTTGGTCAACTATACCTTCCCCCGTTAATAACGCTGTGTGTGTACTCGGCACCTCCACCAAGGCGTAACTCATGCTTATGTGGCCACCGCGCAGGAACCCTCTTAAACGCAGTGAGTGTACTCGGCACCTCCACCAAGGCGTAACTCATGCTTATGTGGCCACCGCGCAGGGACCCTCTTAAACGCAGTGAGTGTACTCGGCACCTCCACCAAGGCTTAACTCATGCTTATGTGGCCACCGCGCAGGAACCCTCTTAAACGCAGTGAGTGTACTCGGCACCTCCACCAAGGCTTAACTCATGCTTATGTGGCCACCGCGCAGGGACCCTCTTAAACGCAGTGAGTGTACTCGGCACCTCCACCAAGGCTTAACTCATGCTTATGTGGCCACCGCGCAGGAACCCTCTTAAACGCAGTGAGTGTACTCGGCACCTCCACCAAGGCTTAACTCATGCTTATGTGGCCACTGCGCAGGGACCCTCTTAAACGCAGTGAGTGTACTCGGCACCTCCATCAAGGCTTAACTCATGCTTATGTGGCCACCGCGCAGGGACCCTCTTAAACGCAGTGAGTGTACTCGGCACCTCCATCAAGGCTTAACTCATGCTTATGTGGCCACCGCGCAGGGACCCTCTTAAACGCAGTGAGTGTACTCGGCACCTCCACCATGGCTTAACTCATGCTTATGTGGCCACCGCGCAGGGACCCTCTTAAACATAGTGAGTGTACTCGGCACCTCCACCAAGGCTTAACTCATGCTTATGTGGCCACCGCGCAGGGACCCTCTTAAACGCAGTGAGTGTACTCGGCACCTCCACCAAGGCTTAACTCATGCTTATGTGGCCACCGCGCAGGGACCCTCTTAAATGCAGTGAGTGTACTCGGCACCTCCACCAAGGCTTAACTCATGCTTATGTGGCCACCGCGCAGGAACCCTCTTAAACGCAGTGAGTGTACTCGGCACCTCCACCAAGGCTTAACTCATGCTTATGTGGCCACCGCGCAGGAACCCTCTTAAACGCAGTGAGTGTACTCGGCACCTCCACCAAGGCTTAACTCATGCTTATGTGGCCACCGCGCAGGGACCCTCTTAAACGCAGTGAGTGTACTCGGCACCTCCACCAAGGCTTAACTCATGCTTATGTGGCCACCGCGCAGGAACCCTCTTAAACGCAGTGAGTGTACTCGGCACCTCCACCAAGGCTTAACTCATGCTTATGTGGCCACCGCGCAGGGACCCTCTTAAACGCAGTGAGTGTACTCGGCACCTCCACCAAGGCTTAACTCATGCTTATGTGGCCACCGCGCAGGGACCCTCTTAAACGCAGTGAGTGTACTCGGCACCTCCACCAAGGCTTAACTCATGCTTATGTGGCCACCGCGCAGGGACCCTCTTAAACGCAGTGAGTGTACTCGGCACCTCCACCAAGGCTTAACTCATGCTTATGTGGCCACCGCGCAGGGACCCTCTTAGGCTTCGGATCCGTTCCGTCGCGTCCACCACTTTTTGCGTGTTGCCCGACTTTTCGGTTCATGGCCCAACGGAATCGTTAATCTGTGCAGTCAGTCTTAGTCTTGGCGACGACCTATTATTATATAGGTCGCGAGTTATTACTATCCAAAAATATGGAATTGAAATGTGTTACTTATAGCATCGTTTATTTAAAATTTATATTTTTTTTTATCAATATCCAGAATATTAAAACTAAAAACTTGACTGTTACAAAGGTCTTACATTTTTAATGTACATAGTGTAAAGGGCAACCTCCGACAGTAAACGTCAACGACAAGTAAACGATAGTAAACGACAGTCAACGACAGACTCAAGCTTTAGAAAAGCTTCAGCTATGACACTGTTTGCATCTAAGATTCACATAAGAACTGCGACACGTAATGCGCATATAGGTTTTATATTACAGTATTTGTGCGCATCATTTTAAATACAGCCATAAAAACCCAGAAGCGGTTGTCTCATGTAGCTATTGTGAAATCCAAACACTCACGTAAATTGACTCAAGTATCACTTCAAATAAAACATTACGGTTAAACTTTATTGTGGAAAGAAATTCGTAGTAAGAAATGTAGAAGAATCGATTTTCATCCGCGTCGCCAATTGAAAATACTTATAAATTCAATGCATTTCTGTGTAGTCAGATAATATGTCATTTTATTATTTCCTTTTAGTTTTCTTATGAACAACTCATATTTTTCATTTTTTATTGTCAACGTCCTATTTCTATAGTCGTTCGTTTTGTAGCTGTGTTATCGTATTATTTGTACTACATTTCTTGTTCGCTATTTTTATAATTGTTTCATTGTAAATTATTATATTTGTATAGTTATATTAGTTATTGAATTTGCTTTTGTGAATCAGCTTTAAAACTTAATATTGTAGACACTAAATAAATAGATTAAATAGCTGATAAATGTAAGATAGAATAAGAAAAGGGGAAGAGAAAGAAAGCAGCACTTGAACAGCACAGCTTCGAACGATCTGTCAACACGAGCGAACCGAAACCGTGTAAATAAGCGACTGCGCAGATCAGAACCGAGAAAAGAATATCATTTCGAGTCTTTGGGAATTCGCCGGTATCGAATCCGGAGATTTACTCGGCGCACTTTGCACGAGTCGCAGCTCGGACGGATTAAACTCATTCAAGGAGACGCAATCCGGGCTTGGAAACAGATGAAGACTTTCACGCTGACAAAAGCTTGACGACAGAAATCGTTGAGAGACGAACTAATGTTAACAGATTGTCAATGGAGATCTTTAAAGATCTGGAACACTAGCCAAGAAATCTATGTTAGACGTCAAATGGGCGAATCGGTTTCATTTCTTCACCAATGAACAGATCAATGAACAGAACTAACAACCAGACTATATCAGCCGATTTGTGTGCGTCATTCTTAATAACATTCTATAATGAGCTAACGCCAGATTTCACGATGGAAGTTTTTAGCGGAAAGTTGAAGCCTAGTAGATACGATGACGACTGAAACGTATAAAAGATTGTAAATGTGCTAACGATGAAACTCATGAATACTGTTACCGTGCAATACAAGCATGGATAGAAACAGTGGAGGGGGATATGTAACTCACTGCTACGGGGATATATAACTTCCCATCGTACGGGACCCCAACAACAGTGTTAAAATCAAGGAACAATTTGCTCCAACTTACCGATTGATTGATTGATGGTTGGCGAATGAGGCAGCAATCAAATTATTACCCACACAAAAAAAAATTATAAATACAAAAATAAATACAATTATTTAGATACTAATCTCATATTATTATTCCTCAAATTTGGTAATTTATTTATTCTTATTTCATACAACTTTGTTTTAGTAATACTGGGTTATTGTATAATGGATTGAAATATACGGTCAACACTATATTACCATGATTTGTATGGGTCATTCGTAATAACCTAATTCTATAATGAGTTGACGTCAAATTTCACAACGAAAGTTTTATCGGAAAGTTGAAGGTGAGATACGAGATGAGACGAGAAGCCTTCAGTCGATCATCAGTATCGACGCAACACACGGAAACGCGTATACACAAAAAAGTGGGACTATTAACCAATTGTATAAGGCACCCGTAGTTCATGCAAGGATATTGGCAGCGTAGCTTGGTAGAACTAACTATAGATGTCGCATTAGCTGTATTAACTGCGTATTGATGGCCGCCATTTATAGTACTTCAGAGAGTACGTCGATGAACATTGAACATGCAACGCATATTACCCTTAATTAATAATGTAGTAACTAAAATTAGCAAATAAGATGTTAAGCGTATATATATAGGTTAATTGCAGTATAATATTAAATGTGTGCCATATAAATGGCTTATGGCCACATTCAATATGCAACAGATTTCCACCGCTTGACGATATAGAGAGCTATAGGGCCCATATCTCAGTATATACTTTCATTAGTTACGTTGGCGAACTATTATTTTTGTGTAGTTGACAACGAAATAATTCTCTCTCTCTCTCTCTCTCTCTCTCTCTCTCTCTCTCTCTCTCTCTCTCTCTCTCTCTCTCTCTCTCTCTCTCTCTCTCTCTCGCTCTCTCTCTCTCTCTTTCGCTCGCTCTCGCTCTCTTCAATTTAAATTCGTTAATAATTTGCAGTTGTTAAAATCAATTTAGTACATTGTTTGTTTGCTATTGTAACTTGTTTCATATGTATTCGTTGCTATTGTTTCCTCGTTTTAATCAGTAGTTAATGGATAGAGGTGTGTATAGAGAATGTTTAGCTAGCGCGTACAATGCCCAACAAGGCATCCAACATCAATAAACGCACAACATAACAGTCATCATGTCAACTAAGTGTCCACACATCTATACTTCCTGCGCTCTACGTTACGTTGTACCACCGTTCCGTTTCTTCGCGAGTTATTGTCTTCCTTTTTAAATAAGTAGTGTTTTTACTAATTAGTAGTGTAATTAGTCGTGTTCTGGGGTGTAATTATTGTGGAATTATACCCCAAAACACGAATGGTCATCATATTCTGTACACGAAAATATACACCACAGCATATATAATATGTATATAAAATATATATTTTGTATAGAAATTTACAAGTTAGCTTCCTCTTTATGTAACATTCCATTCATATGCATTTCTTGAGCAACTTGCTCTTTGTTTTTGTGTGCTGTAGTATTGTAAGATAACAACACAAATTAACCTAGTTGTGTATATAGCAGTAATATATTTCAATGTACAATACTAGAGTAAGACTTAAGTAACTCGACTGTTAAGTCTGTTATAAACGACTTGGCACAATTACACTCGCTTATGACGGTGTAGTTTGTCGAGCTCAATAAAACACGTGATAAATGTGTTTTGCTATATTCCAGGGTCTTGTAAAACTAGGTACGTGTAGTAGTTAAAGGCAGTAGTTTCCGAGACATCGGTTTCTTAAAAAAAAATTTATTCAAAGAGTATGTTTTACGAAAGTCATTTCTACTCTAAATCTGTATTCTACATGAATATCTTGTAAATATGTAAGCCCAGATATTGTATAAAGTATTAATTCTGGAGTTTTAATCCTTACTTGAAGGTTTTAAATTAATTTATTGTTCCTGTAGAGTTCATTATGAATTTAGTTTTCTAGTTATTCAAAGACTAATTGTTATTCTATGTTAACAAGATGACCGAGGTCCTTCTTGTGCAAATTGAATATTTCTTGGTTGATGAATAATGATAGAGAAGAGAGAAGGGGAAGCCTTGTACCGGTACATAGTCTACTGGTGCCGTAAAGTACCAAGGGGACCATCGGCTAAGCGATCCATCCTAGAAGACGGTCTAACTTTGACCAACCATGTAGTTTCCTCCACTAACCTGGACTGCCGAGCAGTTGACGAGAAGAACGAAGATGTTACACAAACTTTCAATTCTCCCAATCAGCTCTTACTGACAGAAACTTGTGTTTTGGAGGAGAGCGGTCACCCACTCGTCTCCTGACCTAGTCTGATTTTGCTTAGCCTCGATGTTCGAATGGGAACTGGCTAAGCAAGCAGTTAATACGTAAACACACTGCTGATATCCTTCAAAACTGTTTAATTTATAATATAAATTCTAATTTATCAGTGGACAATATTCCTTTGTTATAAGATAACTATTTGTATAGACACAGGGCACTTCTTAATAGGACATGTTGGCACATATCCCACTTCTGATTGTAAGAATTGCGTGAAAGGTTGTGGTCACATGACAGGATAGATTGATGCTCGTAGAAGGTAATGTCTTCTATTTTTCATCTCTTGGATAATATATTATACTGCATCAAACGTTTCACTAAGTGATAAAACGTCAGATTCGGCATTTAACAGGATTCTTTTCATGAAACCATTAATTAAACCCATTAATTAGTCTATTAATACTCATTAAAATGGTGGTAGCTGGTAACAGTGATTAATGTACATCCCCATTGTCTCGGATTTCAGGGGGTTGCTGGAAACAAAATAACTCAAAAACTCTTAACTGTATCTATGTATATGTAATTATACATTGACATCATTTTTTTTAATGTTTGAGTTCAGTTTCATTTTTGGGCGTCCACCCGTGCACATTACCCTCAATCCTCACGAGTGTTTCTCTGTTTCAGCCCCCAATTTCGTCGGGTCAATGACCCAGGGTGACTTCGTCTACTTCTTCTTCAGAGAGACCGCTGTGGAATACATCAATTGTGGCAAGGTAGGCAACACACACGTATTGTCGATGTGTTCACTGAGGGCGGGAGAATTAACTCCCCGGCCACCGACTCGCGATGGGAACAAAAGCGCGCGAAACAAAACATTCTACATGGGAACAAAAATCTAATCAAAATCGTCGCTTCCCATTGGCTGCGTATTTAACACGGGCAACAGTTTGTGGATGGGATATTATTACGAATCGTGTGCAAAGTACGTGTACAAGGTTATCGTGGGGGGTCGGGGCTTCGAATGACTTGCGAGTGTACACGTACGTACGTGATTAATCTGATACACGAGGGATATATGTATTCCCCAGGCTGCTACAACGTGCAGATAAATGTTTTTTGTAAACTGGAGATGGTTGAAAACGAAAATAACACATTTAAAAACGCGCTTTGGTACAATACATTCGCTTCATGTACCAAACTTGAGTTTTTAAAAACGCACAGCCGAATACATTCTCATCACATGTATTTTGAGCATGTAGTTGAGAAGCATAGTCACCGCAAGAAACCGCGTATGATAACCGTAGTTTCCTGTAAATGTTTATGTAAATCGAAACAAAGTGTAGAAATACAAGACACAATCATGTCCACTTACGCCCCACTAGCTAATAAGTCATTTTGGTTTGATTTGATTGCCTGTAGACAAGAACAAAGTGCTCAGTATAAAGATATAAAGACTCTCGCGACCTAAAGCTCTTGATTCTAGCGTTGCGGTAATAACGCGCCCGAAACTATTTCTTCTCCTCGAATTACACAGTACAAAAACGTGACGAATAATTTTCCCTTTGTGGTCTGTAAAAGGAAGTAATGTTTATGGCTGCGGTAACTAGATTTTACAGCACAAGTCCATTACTGGGTGGTTTTCAACCAATCCAATTATCAGACTGTGGCCGCTTCTTTGCCTTTGCACACAGGAAATTAGGGAAATTGGGTTTTTGTAAAACGAGAGGACGAAAGTATATACAGAGAAGTTTAAAAGCGAATTGATACTTTGCGAACTCTATTCAAACTTAGCCGATATTTCACGTAGAGCAATTTCCTGTAGAACAGATTAGCTATGTAATATAATTAAACATTTGTGCTTTCTCTTCACTGTTGTTGAATTATTTTTAATATCAATACTTCGAAGATAAGATGCAATAATTCATACGTGAAAAGCAACAAGAATCAGATAAACAAATGTATCGAGCCAGACTGTATCGTGAATGAATGAGTTGAGTGGAGAAAACCGTAATTGTGACAAGAAACCGTCTGAAACACGTGGAGTCTATAGGTTGTTATAAACAACACGTTGCAACCGTCTGGAAGTTTGGATGGTATTGTTAGTGAAAGTTGCTACAGCAGAAACTTCTATTTCAAAGCTAAACTTATCAGTACGGTAACTATGTTTATACTCACAGTAGGATTCTGGCAATTGAGGAAACTAGACTTGTTAGAACTGATTTTGACATCGAAATTTTCTTTGAAGTAGTACCAACTAATTGCGTGTATACTGTATAATGTAACGGTTGTCAGTTAGTTGTTGTAATATTGGATAGCACTTTTTGTTAGAAGTTTTTTTGATTTGCTTATTTTAAAATAACAGTTTTATTGTGGAATATCATATAAGCTGATTATTATATTCCTTAACTGATATAAAATTCGCTGGCCGTACAAACCAGAACAAGATGGGTGAGTCTCAGAGAGACGCTCAACAATGTAGGTAATACCTTGCGTGTTCTCAGTTATGAACTACAATATTGGATGCACATTTTAATTATGTGCTTTATTAAACACTTGTTCCACTATAAGAGAATTGATTGTTTGAATATTATAAACCGCTTATTATTCCTAAACTTGTTTATTTGATAATTATAAACTTCGCCAACCGTAACAGGGAGCCCCACCGATCAAGATCGTCTTGTGTGGTCAGTTATTTACTATACTATGACATTGTACATAGAAATGTCCTTGTTTTATGCGAGTCTGTTTGTGTTAAACACAGCTTGTTAATCCTAACGACGTTTCAATATTTAAACACCGCCAACCTTTTTGCCAAGGAGCCGCCAATGGTTGGTGAATACGCAATACCAAATACCTATAATATTATAGTCAAACATAGATTGGCAAACCGATAGTAATATATTTTGACATTAATTAAAATTCGGCATCTGTGACAAAACATTCGTTAACTGTTCCTGTTATTTTAATGCCCTCGGTCAATAGAAAACATTTTGAAGTTTGACTAAATACCAAAATAGAATATTAGAAAATTCCAAACATGCCGAGAGACCTTAATTTTAGTCGTATGCAAAATACACGGAAAAAGAAAATGTGACTGACAGGCGGTCAGACGGTTATCTAATAGATCGCTTATCTAGATGGTTATCTAGGTCGTCGGTGAATCTTATTGTCCCAGCAGCCGCCTCGCAGTAACGGTAATCCCGGCCCCTTGCGGCTTCAACCCCACAGACCGTATTGCATCCGCTTTCATCTTTATCCCTCTCTTAATTATTTCTATAGCGCTGTCTTACATAATTTCACTTCTCTTTCCATAATTGTTTCTTTTTTAAAATTCCTTTCGACGTTTTTAGATAGATCTTTAATCCTGTCTTTCTTTTCTGTCTCGCTACGCGCAGAGCGGGCGAATGCAAATATAAGCGGCGTTCTTCTTCTTCTTCTTCTTTCTCGCACGCCTTTCCCTTCTCCCTCAACGATTTAAACCTCATATTTGTGAGCCGAGGTTCTCACTGAGCTAATCTCATTTCTAGAGGAATTCCGTACGTTGGCTGCTATTGACATATGTATCATACCACGCAACATCTAGCTTTACACATCTTCCTTACAACTATACTTACTGAACTACTTACTTACTATCTACTAACTTCAATTAACTAGCTATACTATCTCAGTGGTTCCTCCCCCCTCACCCCTCCTCACCCCTTCCCCTTCCCCTACCATTATATGTATATTTTAGTCTTAAGTGTAGAGAACTTGCACAACTAATACTCGTATAACATTTTTTACTACAAAATAGATACATATATAATTATTATTAATGATTTTCATTTCATTATTAGTTTTCTTCTTCTTAACTATCCTATCCAAGGTAGTATTATATATAAGGAGAGCTGACATGGAGGCCTGAAAATTATTTATTTATTTATAGTTTAAAGTTTAAATTTAGAATTTAAGTTTAAACAACTTTCGCGGCCCGTAAAATTGAATCAATAATCCATGTTCTGTCTTGCAATTCCAATTAGTTATTTTTCATGAGATGTTTATCCTGCCGTCCAATGTGATATGTGAGAACTATAGAGATAGGATGTTAAAAGTTAATGACATGTTGTTATGTTTTACTCGATACTATCACAATGAGGCTCTCGTTCGGCAGGTCGCAGTTCGATACCTCCTATTGGCAATCATGAAGGTTTTTACCGAGTTTTACTCAGTCACAAGACAAATGCCAGGATGTACTCTTATTAACAGCCTCGACATACTTCCTAACTATTCCAAATACCACAATATCTAGTTAGTTACCTCAATCTCTGGGCAGGTTTCCTGCGACAATAAGCTGCAACTTTAAATTCAAATTAATATCTAATCTATTGTCATCAATTAGCTATCGGAATTTAGTATTGCGTTCAATGATAACTCGATTTAGAAAGATAAATACATTCAGAGTGTTGACGTCATGACGAGTGTCACCATAGTGCCCCAGTTTGAGAGAATACAGTCATTTATTTAGTTTAGATCTTTACTGCTTGTTTGTAATATAACATTGCTTACATAATAAGTGCTGATGTTACATAGTAGAAAAAGAAACAAATTGAGATCACTCGTGTAATATTTTCTCGAATGTCAAATGCATTGAAGACAATCTAAATATAAAATTAATGGTTCAGGTGAATTGATGTCCCCTACATTATGGATAATATCACGTATACAACATTATGCATAGCAACAGGAGGGTATATCTCTGTTTCTAGATTCCAAAACCATTTACCTGAATTTAAATTAGTAATGGTTTAATATACTCGACGTCAAATCCATTTTCATCAATTTGCGTTAATCATTTAATATGACGTTTCATGTCCAAACCATTTTCACGTCCCTGCATCTGTAGTATTGTATAATATTCTGTATATCTGGACCATTAACGCCAGTTAATGTGTCATTTAGCACATTTCATAGTCCAGCCCATGTACAATCCACGTGACGTCACAGCGACCAAGATGTAGGCCAAACATGTGCTGCCATTTGAGATGTCAATAGCTAAGACGAATACTTATCACATCACGATATAACATGAATATTATCCACTAACAAAGTTTACGAAAATGCTTATTTGTGACGTAAACAACAACGTGGGTTGCCGAGACAAGAGAGGTTCTTTTGCAACTGTTCAGTTCAGTTGGAATAGCAAACCGTGTAATAAAACAGTAATTGAACTTTATCAAACGCCGTCTGAACATTTCAACAATGAATGCCAGTCGAAAGTAAAGAAACATTCCGGTCTGAGACACACAGTATGGCCGACACGTATTGAATACACTCTACAGTGTAATAATATTCTGTGCACAAACCCTGCTATGCTTTGAATGTAGGCATAATGTTACTCGCCAAGGATGGGACTTCGATCGCCCAGCTAAGCGCTCAGCTCCTTCCTCTGTCGCCAGGAAATAACATCTTGCTGCAATTAGATGGGACGGCACCGTTCCCCTAATCGTTACCCATTCTTACTTCCTTAATAGGCAATCATCCCCATTAGCATATCACGCTCGCCAACCAACCAACCAACCACCGTTCTCCACGAACACTCGGAGTTTATCCGAAACAACTAACCTACTTACACTGAAACAGTGGGGAAATACGTTCTTACTTACTAATGAAATGAAGCAAATAATTTTACATAATTTTAAATAAATTATCCGTCTAGAAGAGGGACAAAACTCGGCCATTGTTTCACCGTTGTAAGTAACTCCAAGCAGCCCTCATCTCCCGCTGACGAGCGCGTTTGTTGTGTTGGCGGGACTGAATCATTATTCCCGGTGCGTAAAATACAAAGACACGTTATGAGAAAGATTATATTACGATGTGCATTCGTGCTTTTGTCTCTATATGGTTGGCATTCATGTGTCAATGCCGAGTTAGTGAGTTATTTAGTTAATCAGGAAATAATTTCTTGGCGTCAAGTTTGCGTCTGTTTCTGAAGGAGATGTGGATCTTCTAAAGTTGGCGTAGATTGTACGTGTGAGTCTGTATGTGATGGAGGTATGTGTTTGTACTTCGTGCACATTTGTTCTAGACATAATATTTCATAACTTGACAAAGCTAGATGCAATTCTATAAAACTATTCATATAAAATGTAATATTTGTATGTTCTGTATCACTACTAGACGAAGTGGAACCCAAAATTCTAATATTTGGCATACGTATATATATTTAAATCGACAAGTGTATTGAACACTACATATAGATCTATACGATTGAATGCAAGAATGTGCTTCTAAATTGTGACCTGGTTATAACCATCTGTGTCTTGTTCAATTCAGATTTCAGAACATGTCAAAAAGCTCAACTTCCATTCGGGGAGTGAAGCCAAGTTATGGTTTCTTTACATACACTTCTGAACGAGTTCTTCCAGACGTTATCTTATACATGACAAGAGATTTGTAAAGAGGGAATCTTAAAAGCGATATGATACAAGAGTCAGTAATAAAAACATATTTTTGGACGAAGCATATCATCAGTATTAGGTTTTACATACAGGTTAGCCTTCCAACAAACACCCATTTGTATAAACGATGAAGTTTGGAACATTCAATATAGGCCTACTATTATTTTAACAGTTGGTTGAGTTTTATTTTTTTTTCTTATACCAGTACAAAATACCCATGAGGAGCTGTGAACGGAACATTCGTATTTGAAAAACATAAAAGATCGTGTTTTTCTTTCGAATTTTGTATTTAAACAAAGGTGTGTTAACGCACCAAAAATATGAACCTTTGCAGATTTATCTTGTTAAACTCATGAAAGTGGAAAGTGTATGCAAAAACATAATATTTGTGGTATGACTTCAGGCTGATTAAATTTGTATTTTTTATTATTTCCAAACTATAATCAATCTTTACAGCACTCTTTCATGGATACGTAAATATCGTGTTGAGCTGCACTAGCCGCCCAAGGCGCCCGCCCACTGACCATGCACCCTCCTTGTGTTTGTTGCAGTCGGTGTACTCGCGAGTGGCTCGGGTCTGCAAGCTGGACCGAGGGGGGCCCCACCGGTTTCGGAACAGATGGACGTCCTTCCTCAAGTCACGGCTAAACTGCTCCGTGCAGGGGGACTTTCCCTTCTACTTCAACGAGATACGTGAGTACATAAACAATGGGCTACTCATTTGTATGCACTTTATTGGTTTTGAAGCCCTGTTTCATCGTTATTCGCGATCGCAAAACTTCGATACGCCCCTAGCGGACAAAATTATCCCTAAGCTAACGGGTCTAGCGCTCTAACTGTCTGCGGATTCTCGCACAAACCACGCGGTACTAATCTCGTTCTAGCTGTTATACTATTCATTTTGAAGGAAAAACTTATAGGAAAGCGTAGTTAGTTTACATGCCAATAGTCATCATAAAGGTTATTTCAAAATTATAGACTCAGTAGTTTACTTGTTATAACAATTCACGCAAAAAATCGGAAAATTAGCAAAATTTCTTATTGTTTTCTCAATTCAAATTGTTGAAAAACTAATGATCGGATTTTGACGAGAGTTCCTTTGGAACATGAACCAACAATGTGAGAAAATAAACAAATAAACTTTCTAGATAGAAAGTGCCCCGAACGAAAATTCATAGCATGCACTAACATGCAGGGTGCGTAGTTTCACGGCCAAAACCGCTGCTTTTGAGGTCCAACCACTGCACCCTGCATGTTAGAGCATGCTATGAATTTTCGTTCGGGGCACTTTCTATCTAGAAAGTTTATTTGTTTATTTTCTCACATTGTTGGTTCATGTTCCAAAGGAACTCTCGTCAAAATCCGATCATTAGTTTTTCAACAATTTAAATTGAGAAAACAATAAGAAATGTTGCTTATTTTACGATTTTTTGCGTGAATTGTTATAACAAGTAAACTACTGGGTCTATAATTTTGAAATAACCTTTATGATGACTATTGGCATGTAAACTAACTACGCTTTCCTATAAGTTTTTCCTTCAAAATCAATAGTATAACAGCTAGAAGGAGATAAGTGATCAACGTTCCAGCGATACCGCCAATGTCACACAGAGAAGTTAACCCGGCACGGCAGCCACATTGGCCAGTGACGTCACTTTCAAACGTCCTTGAGATCGCGAATTCTGTAGTGTTTACATCTTTTTTTTTACTTAGCTAAATCTCAATTGATATCTGGGGTTCTTTGATTTAATTTGCCATTTTTGTCTGCATAGAGTTGATTTTATAATTTAATAACAGATGATATTGCATTTTTAATATCTAGTCAATTTTTTTTTATTTTTAGAAATCACTATTGGTTTTTAAACATGTTCCAGTTTTGCTAATTGATTTTCAGCTAATTTTGTGTGTTGTATAAACTGCATGTTTTGAATCACAGAAGATGTTTCATTTGATTTGCAGGCTTTATAGTGAATTGATCATTTTTGCTGTCTTGTGATTTGTATCATTTTTCTCTATTTTCTGTTTTACATTGCCCCCAATTGTACAATAAGTTGTCTAGTTCTTCCTCCTCGTGGTATTAATCCTTCAAAGTCATGGGCAACACGTGCGGCGTACTTTTGCACACTGTATATAAATACTCAACTACGGATTCTGCTCGAGGTATAATCTGCATGGTAAACAATGCCGGCATAATTGTCATCAACTCTGGCCCGTGGCGCTTGGAGACGAGAGTAATTGTGTTATTTAGAGTCTTCCTAACGAACTGTGCAACTTATTCAAAGTGAGTTTACAAGAACCGGCTCTTGTTTGATTCAATCGGTACATCTTGTCTCTGTCATCCCATAACAGTCCTAATGCATTCCCATCTTGCTTTGCGACGAAATTGTACAAGATGCATTAGAAAGAAATGACATGTTGGCCTAACTTGTTTTTGTATGGTTTATAAAAACTAAAACTCTTTTCTATACACTCATACATTTTTGCAATACTTTAAGATTCATTTTAAATACTTGTAACGACTTAGTTTTACCTCAAATTCGCCAAACAACTTCAGTGTCTAACTTGCGATTTGGAAATTGAAAGTGTGTTTTCGTTAAATAAGTAAAATTAAACTAGCCTGTTTGAGATAAGTTGGAACTATTCTCGCATGTAATAATTGTGACATTCCACATAGGTTTGTTACAAGGATTTTTCCTTTTCATTAACAGGTGACTTGAAATGTACGACTCTGCATCCGATACAACTAAATGAGAGTGTATTATAAAACTATCACCCATGCCGACTTATTTAACCGCTATGGGAGTCTGGGGGGGGGGAATATAATACACATAACCAAAGCATGGCACTTGTTCTACTTTTTCCTTGGTGTGATCAGATCTAGAAGGAACAAGGATGGAATATTATGCTTTAATAAACAAGTTGGGAGAACAAGTTTGGGCTATAATTCCGTCATTTAATTGTTGGAGAAACTATTGAACATTACAGAACGAGATGGCATTACATACGATGTTTCCATGTGGTATCTTACACGACCAAATGAAGTGGTCATAAGAAAGCATGTTTGACAAGTTCGGTTCGATGTTTTTGTGTGATGTGATACACTGGAAGAAGAACAGTTATTCTGTGCAAATTAAATTTCCAATCATTATGGCAACTCTAATTGGCTCCGGCTTCTCTTATTTCAAGACGGAACTCGAAGATTAAGTTATTAAGAAAGTATTCTATTGAATCCAAACAATTTAAGTTATAATAGAACCCGGAGTAAACTTTATCTCTCAATTTGTAAGATTTCGACTCCTTGCTTTTAATCTAGCATTTCAAAATAAAATAGCTGGTTAGAATATGAAATAAGACGTTTTATATGTATTCATTCAAGTGAAATTATTCGACTCGTTCTTTTGGGACTTAAAGGTTAAGCCCGGATAAAAAACATCTTATTGAAATATGGTTGAAGCCAAGTATCAGCGTTAGAAGTGAATCTCTATCAATTAAGTGGTTTAAGAGACGGTCGTTGTTCTACACATCCTTCCCATTCAGACTTCAGTACCACGGAGGAGGGGGGGGGGGGGGGGGGGGGGGTTCTCCACGGCCCCTTTATATTTTTGTTCGCGCCAATCCTGTATCAACTAATTCACTTCATGTTCTAAATTACAATATCTCGTAACTCACTTCATGTCTTCGTTCAATCCATGTTTTAAAGTTTTGATGTATTAACTATTTCCTCCTAGTTCAATACGTGATTTCGTCCACTTCACTTTGGTTCACTAAATGTATGTATAGAATTCAGTCCGTGTCTGGATTACTTAGTCATTATTGTCTTTATTTATTGAGTAACTAACTCCTTAATTTCCTTTTGTCTTGATTATTCTCATGTATGGATCGATTCGCTCAAAGTCTAACTTGACTCCGTGTGTTGAGTCACGTATGTGTTTTAAATGCTGCTCATTGTCTGTCATCATCGTGGCGGGTGAACCAAATAATAACGTGGCTTTGGTGGAGGTGCCAGGTAAATGCATACGAGTGCACTGGAGTCATTCAAATCAATTTTCAAATTATTTTATTTTATATGTTTGAACCACAATAAATATTTTTAAGAGCGAAGGATACCTCCACGTCAAAAACCGCAGAAAGTTTTCATTTTTTAATTATATCTCAAGATTGAAACACAAAAGCGAAAATCTGATCATAGCGCTGTGGTTTGGTAAGCCCTATACAGACTGAATAATAAATGTATCAAACATTGTAATCAGTATGACTGTGATACAATTATTTCCATAGTAATTTAAGGAAATAATTATCACAGTCATACTGATTATAACGTTAAATACATTTATCATTGAAAGTGTAGGGCTTACCAAACCACAGTGCTACGATTCCTCAGATTTTCGATTTTGTGTTTCAATCTTGAGATATAGTTAAAAAATGAAAATTTTCTGCGGTTTTTGACGTAGAGGTATCCTTCGCTCTTAAATGATTTTCAAAAATTTGTTTAGTTGAGCATATTTATAGATATTATCTTCGTGTAGAATATCGTGCACAGCCTCACTACTTTTTTATCAGCTCGACATGGTTTATCCCAAGATCAATACAAAATGACGGACCAAGATTGGAAAACATGCAACGACATGGATTGTCAAGTAGGCCTATAACAAATAATAAAATATAGAAATGAAAGACTAGTCGAGACCTGTTCAACAGCCTGTGTGATGTGTAATATTGTGTCTTGTCCGTGCAGAGTCTACCACAGAGCTGATCGAGGGGACGTACGGCTCGCTGACAGCCCAGCTGATCTACGGAGTGTTCACCACACCGCCCAACAGCATCAGCGGATCAGCAGTGTGCAACAGCCTGTGTGATGTGTAATATTGTGTCTTGTCCGTGCAGAGTCTACCACAGAGCTGATCGAGGGGACGTACGGCTCGCTGACGGCCCAGCTGATCTACGGAGTGTTCACCACACCTCCCAACAGCATCAGCGGATCAGCAGTGCGCAACAGCCTGTGTGATGTGTAATATTGTGTCTTGTCCGTGCAGAGTCTACCACAGAGCTGATCGAGGGGACGTACGGCTCGCTGACAGCCCAGCTGATCTACGGAGTGTTCACCACACCGCCCAACAGCATCAGCGGATCAGCGGTGCGCAACAGCCTGTGTGATGTGTAATATTGTGTCTTGTCCGTGCAGAGTCTACCACAGAGCTGATCGAGGGGACGTACGGCTCGCTGACGGCCCAGCTGATCTACGGAGTGTTCACCACACCGCCCAACAGTATCAGCGGATCAGCGGTGTGCAACAGCCTGTGTGATGTGTAATATTGTGTCTTGTCCGTGCAGAGTCTACCACAGAGCTGATCGAGGGGACGTACGGCTCGCTGACGGCCCAGCTGATCTACGGAGTGTTCACCACACCGCCCAACAGTATCAGCGGATCAGCAGTGTGCAACAGCCTGTGTGATGTGTAATATTGTGTCTTGTCCGTGTAGAGTCTACCACAGAGCTGATCGAGGGGACGTACGGCTCGCTGACGGCCCAGCTGATCTACGGAGTGTTCACCACACCTCCCAACAGTATCAGCGGATCAGCAGTGTGCAACAGCCTGTGTGATGCGTAATATTGTGTCTTGTCCGAGCAGAGTCTACCACAGAGCTGATCGAGGGGACGTACGGCTCGCTGACGGCCCAGCTGATCTACGGAGTGTTCACCACACCGCCCAACAGCATCAGCGGATCAGTAGTGCGCAACAGCCTGTGTGATGTGTAATATTGTGTCTTGTCCATGCAGAGTCTACCACAGAGCTGATCGAGGGGACGTACGGCTCGCTGACGGCCCAGCTGATCTACGGAGTGTTCACCACACCGCCCAACAGCATCAGCGGATCAGTAGTGCGCAACAGCCTGTGTGATGTGTAATATTGTGTCTTGTCCATGCAGAGTCTACCACAGAGCTGATCGAGGGGACGTACGGCTCGCTGACGGCCCAGCTGATCTACGGAGTGTTCACCACACCGCCCAACAGTATCAGCGGATCAGCAGTGCGCAACAGCCTGTGTGATGTGTAATATTGTGTCTTGTCCATGCAGAGTCTACCACAGAGCTGATCGAGGGGACGTACGGCTCGCTGACGGCCCAGCTGATCTACGGAGTGTTCACCACACCGCCCAACAGCATCAGCGGATCAGCAGTGTGCAACAGCCTGTGTGATGTGTAATATTGTGTCTTGTCCATGCAGAGTCTACCACAGAGCTGATCGAGGGGACGTACGGCTCGCTGACGGCCCAGCTGATCTACGGAGTGTTCACCACACCGCCCAACAGCATCAGCGGATCAGCAGTGCGCAACAGCCTGTGTGATGTGTAATATTGTGTCTTGTCCGTGCAGAGTCTACCACAGAGCTGATCGAGGGGACGTACGGCTCGCTGACGGCCCAGCTGATCTACGGAGTGTTCACCACTCCTCCCAACAGCATCAGCGGATCAGCAGTGTGCAACAGCCTGTGTGATGTGTAATATTGTGTCTTGTCCATGCAGAGTCTACCACAGAGCTGATCGAGGGGACGTACGGCTCGCTGACGGCCCAGCTGATCTACGGAGTGTTCACCACACCGCCCAACAGCATCAGCGGATCAGCGGTGTGCAACAGCCTGTGTGATGTGTAATATTGTGTCTTGTCCGTGCAGAGTCTACCACAGAGCTGATCGAGGGGACGTACGGCTCGCTGACGGCCCAGCTGATCTACGGAGTGTTCACCACACCGCCCAACAGTATCAGCGGATCAGCAAGTCGCCCACAGCCTGTGTGATGTGTAATATTGTGTCTTGTCCGTGCAGAGTCTACCACAGAGCTGATCGAGGGGACGTACGGCTCGCTGACGGCCCAGCTGATCTACGGAGTGTTCACCACACCTCCCAACAGTATCAGCGGATCAGCGGTGTGCAACAGCCTGTGTGATGTGTAATATTGTGTCTTGTCCGTGCAGAGTCTACCACAGAGCTGATCGAGGGGACGTACGGCTCGCTGACGGCCCAGCTGATCTACGGAGTGTTCACCACACCGCCCAACAGCATCAGCGGATCAGCGGTGTGCAACAGCCTGTGTGATGTGTAATATTGTGTCTTGTCCGTGCAGAGTCTACCACAGAGCTGATCGAGGGGACGTACGGCTCGCTGACGGCCCAGCTGATCTACGGAGTGTTCACCACACCGCCCAACAGTATCAGCGGATCAGCGGTGTGCAACAGCCTGTGTGATGTGTAATATTGTGTCTTGTCCGTGCAGAGTCTACCACAGAGCTGATCGAGGGGACGTACGGCTCGCTGACGGCCCAGCTGATCTACGGAGTGTTCACCACACCTCCCAACAGTATCAGCGGATCAGCGGTGCGCAACAGCCTGTGTGATGTGTAATATTGTGTCTTGTCCGTGCAGAGTCTACCACAGAGCTGATCGAGGGGACGTACGGCTCGCTGACGGCCCAGCTGATCTACGGAGTGTTCACCACACCGCCCAACAGCATCAGCGGATCAGCAGTGTGCGCGTTCTCGCTGCAAGACATTGCCGACACGTTCGAGGGGAGTTTCAAGGAGCAAGCGCAGCTCAATTCCAACTGGCTGCCGGTGCAGAGTGTCAAGGTCAGTCTAAATGTATTTATTAATTGTATATTTTGTATTGTATTAAATTACATTATACATTTTTTCATGCTCAATTTAGAAGCATAATCAAGGCATCACATTGACTGACCATTTGTACAAATTTATAGTTTTATATCTTTTTTGTCCTCATTTTTCTGTTATTTCACGACCCTGTATAAAATAGAATTGACAGAACAAAGAAAATACCTGGGAAAGGATTTCTATTCACTTTTAACATTCAATCACTATAATCATTTATTATTAGTACGTATTCTTATTTCTTTGCGTTAGTGTGACGTGATGGGGTAAACCCATTATTGTTAGTGTATTCGTATAGTGGAATACCTGCCTCTGAGAGACGAATGTTGCTTGTACAGGTGCCGGATCCGCGCCCAGGCCAGTGCGTCAATGACTCCCGCACTCTGCCGGATCTGACGCTCAACTTCATCAAGACTCACTCTCTGATGGACGAGTCTGTGCCTTCGTTCTTTGGCCAGCCCATCGTCATTCGCACCAGCTTCCAGTGAGTTAAGGAAATGTTTTCCTACATAGCTTGATAGGATGTAATGAGTTTTGTTATCTTTAGTGACTCAATGTAAAAACTACAAGGGAATGATATTATCAAAATGGACAAAACATTTGTTGCATATTTTATCTAAGTGCAATGTGTTTTATCTCTTTTGAAGATTATCAGTTAATCTTGTATCTAGCCCCACATTCAAACTTTTTGGGGTTTTCAAAGTAGAAACAAAAAAATGAAATCCTATACTTTGAATATCTTTTGTTGGTTTTGTTGGACACATTGAGTTTTTTCTTTGAGAAATTTGATTGTAACAAAATATTTTGATGTGTATAGTATAGTTATATGTTTTTAAATTAGATTTAAACATTATTTTTAAGGGAATATTTCCAGATAGTTCCATATTGCTACGTTTATATTAATACTACAGTGGTTTTATAACATTTTTCAACACATTTCACTTAACTATAGACCACTTTCTTACCTGATAATTTTATTTTGATATTTTAGAAAAACTTTAATTTTTCAGTACATTTATAGATGAACATCTATATTTTGTTATACTTGTACTAGTATTTGGAACGGAGGATCTTCCCAAGTAATTGTCCCTGAAAACTGTGAGTACCTGTCGCCAAGTATTGCACTTTGACACTATTTGTTCTTGTTCTCAGTTACCGTTTCACGCAGATTGCCGTTGACCCTCAAGTGAAGACGCCTGGAGGCAAAGCGTACGACGTTCTCTACATAGGAACTGGTGAGTTGTTGCAAACTCAGTATACGTGACTGGTATGTGTGCACTTAGTTACACAAACTATACAAGAAACAATAATGTGCATAACAACACGTCCGTCATACACTAATTTATTTCCTTGACCTTAACGATTATTGTTGATGAGGTATTTTCTTTTAAAGAGTTCATTGATTACCATCTAGCATCTATCCATCAAAACAAACTACAACTCAAGCGTTTCCTCCATTTCTTACCCCGAAAATAACAAGAGAATTTGGACAGTTAACTTCTTTCATTGGTACTGGTAATTATTTACAGTGTCATTCATCTTACTAACTTTAAAAATGTTCTGAATTATAACATCCATGTTTATGTTTTCCTGTTTGGCAGGGTGCTTTCTTTTTTATTCTTTCTTTTAGCTGTAACCCAAGTTAATCTGTAATATTATACTTCATAACCTCTATTTTTGTGAGATTTTCAAGTTACATCTTAGTATCTACGTATTCCAGTTTTAAAACTCATAGACAGAAAAAATAAAATATACCTTTAAGGCAGCCTCTTCTACAAAGTATTTTAACATCTTAGAATTCTCCCTCTTTGAATTCCCCTCAATAATTCTTCTTCTTTTTACTGTATCACTAATCATATTCATACATTCCACTCGTCTTTACGATTTGAATGTTCACTGTTAACTTCTCACCCTCTCCTCCGCCTTCCCCCTTTCTTCATCCCCGGTACCTTCAATCTCTTCCCTCTCTTCATTAGTATCATCCTTCAGGAATTGTTTACTCTCTTTGTTCACTCTCTGCATAATAATTTAGGTTGCATAGGGTTTAAATGTGGACCCAATTAAGCAATGTTGCAATTTAGTAAAATGCAGACAATATTTGTTTGCATTATATTATGTTACTATTGAAACTTGAGAAACTTCCTGGATTCAATGCATTCCTCATCTCGTCTCATCTCATCTCGTCCCATCCACATTTTGTACTACGTAGCAAGCATCATATTTTTACTTCTCAATTTGGTGAGGGCAAATATTTAAGGCTAGTGGTTACGTTCTGTGGTGTGTATATATTTGCAGGATATTTAGTGCACAATAATCTTGAAGGTCATTCACCTGTTCATTCAAAAGTTCAAATTTTAAAGTCTAGTTATAGTTATGTACATAATTCAATGCAAACTACTCATGTAAGCTAACTACCCATACTACTCATTCTTAAATAAATTAAATTTATAATATACAGTATTCAATTCAATATTGTTGAAATGTTTTGTCATGGTTTGATGATAATTTTTGAAAATACAAATTCGTCGATACTTTTGAAAGTTCATCTTCTTTTAAACACCCGGAGTTGGAACTCATGCCCATGCCACTCTCTGCCTAGCTGCATAGTAAAGCTGCACTAAATATTTTCTCTTTCCGGTCTGCTCTATTCCAGAAGTTCCCTTTCTGATTTTAGGGAGACATGTTTCTTGATGGTTTGTATCAAAAGCACACAAGGAAATGGAAACTGATCATTATAATTTGGCATCATTCAGTTGAGGCATGTAGAAATGCCATCATTATTTAATCATATACTAATGTTGACCTTTTAAGCTACTAAAGTATCATCCACATAACTCACAAATAATCATCTGTTATCTCACAATTAATAATACTCACAAATAATAATGATTATTTATGAGTTATAGTATGGTTATGAGTGTGTAACAATGATTATAATCATTGTTGCATTATTACAAGGAATACATTGAATCCCTACATTCAATTCTTATAGTGATGGACTCAAATGATAAAATTTAGATTTAAATGTCAACCTTTCTTTTGTAACAAAAACTGTTACAATGGAATAGCTTGTGAAACATTATATCCATTGCAATTTACTGTATTAAAACGTTGCCACTGCTACTACATTTTCTATATTTGCTAAATATTACTGTCATATTATTATTTTGTGTTCAACGACATACTCGACATTTAGGTCATATGTCATCTTCCGAATCAGATACATTATATATCGCGGTGGTCGTTTTAAAGGGAGGGCTGGGTGTAAATGGGAGGAGCAAATGGCAGGGTCTCCTTTTGTCACCTCTTACGACTGGCAGGGTAACAAAGTAAATGGTTCAGATGACTGTTACTGTGTGTTTGGCCCACAGACAGCGGCAAGGTCATCAAGGCAGTGAACGCCGACTCAGCAGATACGAACCAGAGAGTGAGTCCGGTGGTCATCGAAGAGATCCAAGTGTTCGCCACTCACGCCCCGGTGAGAACTCTCAAGGTCGTGCGCGATGCAGCATTGCCCGAGGGGAGACTTATCGTGGTTGCCGACAACGAGGTTCAAGCGTTGAGGCTCAATCGCTGCTACAGTGACAAGATTCTATCCTGCAGGTAACTATCACCCCCGTGATAGTGTGAGCGATATAAGTTTTCTGATGTTTTCTAAAAACGCACAACATAATACCAGTCATTTCGTCTCTTAACTCATCAAACATTTATCTTTGATGCAAGCAATGCTGGGGATAAACCATTTTTATTTAATTTTTTTGCGTTGTGTTCATGTTTCCAGCGAGTGTGTGGCCTTGCAAGACCGCCACTCTGCATGTTTTAACATGTAGTTTGATTGCGGTGTGTTCGTGTTTCCAGCGAATGTGTGGCTTTACAAGACCCCTACTGTGCGTGGGACAAACAGAAGCTCAAGTGTCTATCCCTTGGTGCCCAGCGTTGGAACGACGAGAAATACTTCTACCAGAGCATCGCAACGGGGGTTCATTCTGCATGTCCCCCACCAAGTACGTATCACGCCAGAAACTATGGATGGTGGACCAGGGTCGGTGTTGCTTGTTAGCTTGCACAGAAGCTTTGCATGACTATGTTCCACCTTCAACCCATTCCCTCCATTCACGATGTCGTACTTTTTAGTCCCCTAATCTTTACACTTCTCAAATTTTTACCAGATTTAATGTTTATTATGTAGCACCGGGGGTTGTGCTTACCTTTTGACTACCATGTATTTATATCATATTCTTGACAATTACGTTTTCTTTTTTTAATGTTCTTCCTTAACAGAAAATTAACAGTTTTGAATGGGTATTGCAGCAACTTAATTCTGATTGGAGGAGAAAATGAAATGTTCTGTCAGAGAGATAACCCAATTCCTGGCTAGAGAATATTCTGTAGAAGTTACATTGCAGATTGGAAATAAAACATTGAAGATACATATAACCACAAACAATGCTAAATGCAATAACAGTTTGCTCCCTGCTTATAGTGCTAATTGGGTCCGTGTGGTATTTGGAATTGTGAGGTGGGAGGGTAACAATTTAGAGGGGACAGTAGAAGTGGTTATGAAAAATCAGATGCCTTCTATGTCAACTAAAAAGTAATAAAAAATTAAAATAATATCATTGCCCAATATTTATGTCTGGAGTTCTGAAATCACTACAGTAATAAATACCTACTAGATCATATCAACATTAATGTTGTATACTTTGTTTTATTTTAAGCACGTTAGGTAGGCGTAACTTCACTATTATTAAACTACCGGTATGTTTCCATCCCTTTTCACCTTGCACTCTTTAACTCTCATTCTAAAGTTGCCGCCCAGCAACGTTGCTCCTGCTTTCTTCACAGGCGAGAAACACACCCCCACTCGTAGCCAATCAGCGATCGCTATTGTGGGGGTTTGTTTCGAGCGACATTCGCTGGTTGGCTACGAGCTCCAGTCGCCTCTGACGAAAGCATCGGAAAGGCACTCATGCGACGTCTTTACATTTAGTGTGTATTGCATGTTTGTAAGCATTGCATTATAATAGTGTTCTCATTCTTACCGCCGTGAAAACAAAAGCTCTGTTGTTGTACAGATAGAGATTCATGGGCATTGACATTGACAGACATACTTGTTTGCATGATCCAAGTACAGTACATCCAAGTCTCCCCCACCCCACCCCCAACTCAACCCTGAATTGATTAGCAAGTACTATAGTACAGTAGATATACCATGTCTGTTTATCAACTAGTGTAATAATGTGTATGATAAGAACATTGTGGTGGCTTGCTGGGCACATGTTTATCGAATACGTATCAAATTGAATCTGACTGGATTTGTGTAAATGGTGTATTGTACGCAAGGCAACACATACTGTGCATTTGGTGGAATAAAATCACTACATGCAAAGTTGTGAGGCCTTGCCTCCTAACTTTTAAATTTTTTAGATGTTAAAGAATGAAGACTAGTGTGTTTTACATAATCTAATCCATTCCTCTGAAGTATTTAATTAATGAACACAAAATATGGCCCCTTTCAGTATTTTATGACATAAAATAGACATGATTACAAACTCCATACTGAATTTATACTTCTTCTCAGAAAGTTGATATCTGAGCATTTCAGATAAATATATGAAAACTTTTTCCCTCCGGTGGCTTGGGCTCTGCCCAGATCCCTTACCCTTACCAATCAGTGAAATTCATATTCTTACATTTACGCTTGGCCCAGTAAGTAAACAAGAGTGCTGTCACCTTAGCTGTGTTGGGCATAATATAGATTTCCAATTATGTTTTTTACTGACTTAAAACTTGGACAGTTGTTATCAAGGTAAGCTGTCGTGTTTTATTTTCCTGTCCTGTTGTACTTTGGTAGCAACGAGATTTGCTAATGTTAATTTGTATATAGGCATGAGGAAAAAATACCGATATTCAGTGTGTCCAATGTATGGACAAAATAATCGATACCGGTATCAAAAAGGGAAAGTAAATTTTTTTAGAATTAATTGTTTTTATATCTCTTTTTTGCCAAGTTAATTCTTAATTATGTTAGTGTATATACTGACACAGTAAATAAATATTTCAAGACAATTGTTTGTATTTTCAACCTCTGTTTAGTTAGGAAAACATACTAAACACATTTTTTTACTTTTTATTTGTAGAAATTATACGTTTTCGGTAATACTGTCATCAACATTGAAATATTCGTACAGTAACTGTAATAGCGAGAACATGTCATAGGCTCATAGCCCATCTGTAGTATTACAAAACAATCCATCACCTGCGCATGCACACATAGAGATGGATACCGCAGACATAGTGAGAGCGCTTGCTGCATAGTTGATAGTACCGGCCCTGGTCGTGAAAGCTACTTCACGTGTTGAGTCGTACATCATTACAGGCAAACTCCAAGGGGACAAGAACGGAGCCAGCGCAGGAGGCTACTCGTCAACCTACCCCAAGACCTTCAACCAGAACCTCGGACGTTCCGGCAATGCTAAACCCGAGGGGGAGATCATTAACATAATGCAGGGTGATGGAGAAGAACACAGCGGTCAGTGGTTTATTATTACTATTATTTATTAGAAATGGGGATTATAGTAGTGGTTTGTGTCATCAACAAGTATTAGGCTTGCTGGCTAGCTAGAGGCCTTTACAGTTAGACTAGCCTAAGACAATTGCTGTAAGATGACACATCATATTGTTTTAGTTTATAAAATTTACAATTCACGTTTTAGAAAAGGTGTCAGTAATGAAAAATATAAAGATGAAGAAATTGTTAAAAATTGCATTTCATTTAAATGAAAAGAAAACATGAAAAGTAGCAGCTTATTACTAGGAATGTCAAACCATATGAAATTCCAGATTGATAATCGCAAAAACAATAAAAAATTATCGCGATAATATCGGCACAAAAAAATATCGTCTCGATATTGCATTTTCAATTTTTATCGCGATACATCGCCGCGATATTAAAAGATAAGCACTAATACTCCTTTTTAACATTGCGTCATATGTGTGGGGGGAGGGAAGTGGCGAATAGTTTTCCTGCGGCTACATCGAAGGAGGGCACTCGGTGGCTGGTCGGTGGTCGCTCGGCTAACGTTGAGCAGGCGCCAAATTCAAATATGAAATCAAGTCGCCGCGATTATCGGAATATCGCACAGAATTTAACTAGCCATATCGCGATAATCGTACAATATTAAATTCTATCTAATTCTATCTTTTATAATATCGCACAGAATTTAATATCGTACGATTATCGCAATATGGCTAGCCATATCGCGATAATATCGATATATGATATTATCGATATTTATCGATATGCGATTATGGTTGACATTCCTACTTATTACTATTACATGATTTTTTTATCTAATGTGTTAAAATTATGTAAATGTAAATGCAAACCAATGATGGTCCCTGCATATATAAACAAACCATCATCCGCACATGTTCATGTATGTTTACTGTTCCGGCACCGTGCAGGCCCGGTTGTGCACGCAGCAGATGCAGCGCCCTCCCAGTACTCCATGGAGACACTGGTGATGACGGTGGTGGCTTGCGTCGTCACCGGGCTCATCGTTGGCTTCGTGATGGGCTACTACTGCGGTCGCAAGTGTCACAAGGAAGAGGAGGACAACTTGCCGTACCCTGACACGGAGTACGAGTACTTTGAACAGAGGCAGACTGTAAACAGGTGAGGAGACTACGGTTCTTATGTGGGTAAGATACATCGCAAACTATGTGTACAGTCCACTGTATTTTATGTCAATACATGTGAATGGTGACTTTGGAGTCATTATGGGAGACCGTATGACAGCAGCACTGCGAGCGTTCACACCCACACAAATGTCAGTACGCCCCTCACTTGACGCATACAATAATGATGTTGTGGAAATACAGATGGCTGTGGGACGGCTTAACGTTATGCTTGTTTCACTACCTGGACGTTGACGAGCGCCGAGCGCCGGAAGTGGATGATCCGACCAATCAGGGCGAAGCGGCGCTTCGAAGCGCTCTGAAGCGCCCAAGTTGGTTGAATCCAACTTCTGTTGCCGGCGCTTCTCGGCGCTTGTGTACCGTTTCCGTTCTCCGCCACCTATATTCTGAACGAAATGCATAAAAACGCGGGAATTTGTCATTTTGACAGTGACAGAACGCTGTAGGGAAGATTTCAAGATGGTACGCTTTCTTAATCAGGCTGAAATAATTCGTTTGCGTGAAATACGAAGGAGAAGACGACGAAGATTGTTATTAATTCTGTGTTGGATTATTTCATTAATACGCTATGGTCTTAAGCATTACATATAGGCCTAGGCTAGCCCCACTCAAAGGTCTAGCTAGGCCTAGTCTAGATTGAGTGAGGTTATGTATGCACTCATTTATGTCGATAAAATTAACTTACCGTCGATGTTCAAATCTCCTGAGATTTTTTTCCATATTAAATATTTATTATGACTCTTGTACAATTTACTTTGAAAGTCGTATAAAGCCGGGTATTTCTGTACTTCATTTATAATCAACTCGTAAACCGTATCGTCGTCTCCTTCCATGTTGTTGTCAAAACGAAGTGTGCCGGAAACTGTGTTGCCGGAAGTGATTGTGATGTCGTGAATCGCCATGAAAATCGAGCGCCGAGCGCTCGATTCGGCGCTGGCGCTAGCGCTCGTCGACGTCCAGGTAGTGAAACAAGCATGACCCTCACGCTAAAAGTGTTGTAGACTGTGTTATTCCGTCAACCATTGTACTAGGTTTCACTTGTTTTCTGGATTCCTCGGCTGATTGTTATTTTAATTACATAACAATCATTAATAATTCAGTTTTAAGTGCTTAAGTATGTCAATAATAAATATTACTGTAAATATTATATTAGGAATATAGGTTTGGGGCATTTAACTGAAGCTGAGATATAATAGGCAAACTGAACATCATCGCTCACAGTGCACTCTACCTGTCATACGGTCTCCCATAGCAACAAAGCACATACCCTACCAAGTACGGTACCCTCCCGTGACATTTGTTTCATATAGTTAGGCCTATTTCAGTAGACGCTGAAGCTGAGCTATTATTGTGCTATTACAACAGCTGTATTCCCACCTTTATTAAAATTGCAAGGGTCCCTTATAACTCTAATTTAATTAAAAGAACATTTAACATACACCCAAACATTCAACTGCAGGGAAATCATCACCAGTTTGAATAATTGTACATAAATTTGAATTATGTAGTAGAGTTTGAATTAAAGAGGGATAACTATATTAGATAATAAGTGCATAATAGTACATGTTATAATGTCCTCCACTGAATATCAGTTTTGTAACTGAATGGAATGACAATAAATGCAAATTTATTTTATTTATTTTGTTAGTCGAAAAGAAGTCCATTATCGAATTGATATTAATACTGTACTATTGATATTGATCATTCGATTAGGATGTTCACAGCTCACTTCATAGATAAGTTACAATACGAACAACACTTTTCCACAAAATTCTTGAATGGAGCTACATATAAACTATATGTATTTCAGTTTCAATGTTTATGGATTTTTCAAAAATCTCGATATTACTATTCATTATTCATTATTAAAAATTGATTATTGGTATTGACAATAGCATGCATCATCAAATAACAAATATTGATTTTGTTAATTTTGACACAAGATATTTACCCTAGTAACATTGATACGTGTATAAAATCATTTCGTGTGTATTTGTTATTTGTCCATTCTTGTGTATGTATTTGATGAAGCTTAATTGGTGTGAAAAATTTAGGAGAAGGAAAAGCTGTTTTGTCCAGTCTCACATGTTATCATGTTTTGTACGGTTTTGTATTTTTATGTGTTTTATCTTCTGAATATTAGCTATCTTATTATTAATATACTCAATATTGTACTGACTTTTGTTCTTAAATATTTTATTACCATAGAAGCTTACAAATGTAAATGTTGTGGTACTGTAAAAGAATTGGCTGGGTAAGTTGAGTCAAGGTCAACTAGATCGCTAGTAGCGTGCATGCAGGAGTTCGGCGACACTAAATCCCCTGGCGGGGGGGCCACGTCTACTGAATCATGACGTCACAGCCGCCTGTACGCGTTTCAGATCCCCGAGTTGAAACTTCAATAAATGCGACCACATTAAACCTATTTAAAAATTTATTTTTTACTTAAAGAACTTGCATTAATATACTTTTTGTATCTGATACTATTAAACTAAGTGCTTGGTTTAACAAAAAAATTGGACGCGTGTTGCTTGTAGGCTTCTTGCAAGCTTGCTTTACAACAATGAAACAAATGAAATGAATCGATGGACAAACAACAAGCTGTCAAACATAAAATATTCTGATTTTGAAAACAAATCTTTAAAACAATCAAGAAACATACAAAACTTTCACAACTTGGTTGCCCATCATTAAACGTTTTAACTGGTGAGCAGTTACTATCGCCATACCTCGTTTTCTTCATAATGTTGCAATTTTATTATTTTGACAGCTCGTTGTTTGTCCATCAGTTCGATTCACTTGTTACATTGTTGTAGTTCGGCTGTGACCTCAGTTGCAAGTTCCCTATTGTTAATATGTCAGTGAGATATTGTAGTTTAACATAAAAGGCTTAGAAAAAATATCCAAGTTTTTCAAATATTACTAAAGGCTGTGATGAGATGCATGCATGCATCACTGATTGGTGATTGTCTCCACTTATTTGTACAATACATTTTTTTGCATCCTTAGTCATCATCATCATATGTTGCCCATCCTTAGTATTACTATTAAGAGCGAAGGATACCTCTACGTCAAAAACCGCCGAAAATTTTCGTTTTTTAATTATATCTCAAGATTGAAACACAACATCAAAAATCTGAGACACCATAGCGCTGTGGTTTGGAAAGCCCTACACACTGAATGATAAATGTATTTAACGTTATCATCAGTATGACTGTGATAACGATTTTCTTAGTAATTTGAGGAAATCGTTATCACAGTCATACTGATGATAACGTTAAATACATTTATCATTCAATGTGTAGGGATTACCAAACCACAGCGCTATGGTGTCTCAGATTTTTGATGTTGTGTTTCAATCTTGAGATATAATTAAAAAACGAAAATTTTCTGCGGTTTTTGACGTAGAGGTATCCTTCGCTCTTAATGCACCAAATGTTGCAATGATATTCATATTATGAATTCTCTCTAGGCTCCAAGGAAACAGATCTAAATTTTGAGCCTCATTACTTTCTGGTACTTCGATCTACTGTGTACTACAGGGAATTCAATTCAGATTGTACACTATTATCAAACTAATATAGTCTTTTTTATAGGGCTGAGTCGTGTAAATGTTTCAACCTGTAAGCACCCGCGCAAAAATATACGTGTACAAATATTCATACACGTTTAACCGCAATTCTATATCCCGCTCGAGCAACCCCCCCCCCCCCCCTCCCCGCCACCCCCACCCAAAATCCAAACTCGCAGAATTTCCCGATGGTGCCAATTTGGGAACCGGGCGACGAACAACGAGGCATAGTTTAGTTGTGTGGGGTAAATAACTGTGGACAGTTGGACACAAAAGGGTGGAGATAGATAATCAACAATGAATATAATGAATCACCCGTGTTATTTCGTTGAATTAATTTTTTTTTCGCGATCATTACAAGTAGTTTTTAAAATCATTTTATATACAGGAGGGGTGTTACGTTAAATGTTTAAATGCGACAAATTGGAAAAAATAAACATTTACATAATTAAACGTTTTCTCCCAGCCCTATAATTTGTTACTATCAAATGAGAAGGAGTACTTTGCACTGCTCTTAAAAATATTATTATTATTTATACTAATTAGTTGATATTTTGATAACAATCTACAATCAGTTTTTTAATTCTTTTTTTAAATTGTCATTTTGACATGAACCTGTTTTGATAAAGATTACAGATTGTTATCTAAATATCAACAGTAAATACAGTATTTCTTTTTTAAAAACATTGCAAAGTTGTATTATTTATTTCATACAATAAACCTGTTCTGATACCTAGTTTTAGTTTATTTGATTTTTCTCAACTAGTTCTGTTTCATTCCATAAACGGGCAGTAGTGAATTAATTCACTTGTACTTGTACTTTGTATCCTATATATTTGTTTAATGTTTAGGTATTACAGTAGAATCCCTATAACTTATTTGTCCAGGTTGCTTCACAGAAACTTTAGAGGGAAAACTGAGTTATGAGAGAATATTATTATGGAAGGAGTATTTGAAATGAAAAACACTTAACAAGTCAAAGTCGAAAATGATTTACAAGGATATGTTATGTATGTTGTATTCGAATCCATGATTCATAATGTAATTTGAGTGTATATTTAAGTATCAATTACTATAGTGATCATTAACACCATTGTTATTGTGAAAAATGTGTTGTCTCTGTATTCAAAATGTGTGTAGAATGTAGAGATAAGATCTAACAGCTTAACATTTGTGTAAGATCATACATTTGAGAGTTGAAAGTAAATATTGAAGACACAATATAATACAAAAATAATGAGACTTTTCGACACGATGTCTTGGTCATTCATGAGTAGATGGCTAGTTCTTCCTTTAAAAATTAGTTTTATAACTGAATAGCATAGACATTAAATTAAATAATTAATGAAAGTGGTAAAAAGTAATTACAGGTTTTCTCGGCCAAATTCAGTTTTTGAGAGCAACTACCTACTTCTAGTTAAGCCCGTATCTACTGCTAATGACTGAATGTGAACCATTGTTTCAGCCGGCTGGCGGGTCCCGAACCCAAGCTCCTCCACCAAGAAGAAGTGACTTACGCCGAGCCCGTACTGGTTCCCTCCCAGCCCAACAAGCTGGGCTCCCCCAAGAGTACGCTACGCAAGACCGCACACAACCCCGCTCCGGCAGAGACTCTCTTCCAGTTCTCGGACGCCGCCTTCACGCCGCCCCCCCGCGACCCCTACGCTCACCAGCGGGGTCGGCACGACGCCTTCGCCACCCTTCGCTCGGAGGGGTTCAGGGGCGGCACCACTCGGTCGGCCAAGAAGGTGTATCTCTGAGAGGCGGGTGGGGAGGAGGTGGGGGGCAGGGGGGCCCGCAGTCTACAGCGTCCCCCCCGTAGGAGGCCACACCCCCTGGCAACGGCCACGCCCCCCTCGTCGGGGTCTTCCTCGTCGCCGTCGCCCCCCTCCTCCTCCCCCTCGCCCCCCCAGTCCCCCCCCGCCCCCCTGCAGCTACATCTACCGGACCTAGCTGCCCGAGACTCTCGCCGTCGATTGAGGCCCGACCCTGCGTTCGACACGGACGTTGTAGAGTCTCGGAACGTACGTCCCACTTGGGGTGGAAGGCAGTGCAAGGCGGTTGTGGTAGCTGAACATTTGTACCGGAATACCCGTCTCGACAGCAAACCAACATCGTCAACTCTGTGTGCTACAACCTATGAAAACTAATTACAATGTGATACTGTAATTGTTCACAATTGATTGTTTTTAGGTGCAATGGAAATGATAATTAATTTCTAAGGAATAAAGTATGTACTAAGTACTCTCCCATGACATTAGTTCATATAGTTACTCCAGTAGGTGCTGAGGCTGAGGTATTGTTATGCTATTATTAGGTAAACAAATCTTTTTACAGTTTGTGTCAATTGAAGTTATTATAACCACTCACTAAATTACTCATTATAATACCATTTCCCATTGGAGATTTATTTTTTAAAAGTGAAGGTGTCGTTTATAAAACTTGAGACATCGGAGGTATCGATAACGATTCATTTGAAAGACGTGCATATAATTTTATAACTCGAGCGTCAGACACAAAATTTTACTTACCTACATACATTACAGTTATTACATATGAATAAAAACAATTGTTAATGCTAGTACGGTAAAGTGTATGTTGTACGTAATTATCCATACCTAAAGACTGATAATAGCTGTCCATGTTAATTGTGTATTGGACAAATTTAGTACTGATTCAGTTTTAAACATATAAAATCTCAGTGGTTGCTTCAAAGTTTTTTATGAAAAAGGCAAACTAGTAACATAAATATAATACCTTTGGGTGCACTTTATTGGTACTACTGTATTCAACATTTCAAGTTAGTACTGTAGTCTTTAGAGCTATTGCAGTGGGCAGTTTTTACTCAGGCTTCAACCAAAGAGATCCCATCCCATAAATGTTGTATTTAGAACAAAAGAGGATAATAGCATGTGGGGCAGCTTTTATTAGTGATGTGGGGAGAAAGTAACTTGTTGCCATGTATTCGACAAAGTAAGTTGCACGAGTGTGGCAACTTATCCACTGGCCGTAGTGCTAGCTGTGTAACGTTACAGGTAGGCTACTTGCAGCTTCATTTGGCGTGTGTTTGACAACGTTTTACTAGAATGAGAATTCTAAGGAAGAGAAAGACGATATTACTGTACAGTAGGACTACTATGATTTATAATGTATTTTAAAGCCTGTTTTATAACCTTTTATGTAAATACATGCAGATTGATTTGACGTTTGCTTGGCAACGTTTCACTAGAATGAGAATTTTAAGAAAGAAAATAAAATTGATAATGTACAGTAGAAGTATTATAGTTTATAATGTATTTTATAACATTTGAAAAGGTGAACCATACAAGAAAAAGTCATAGTTGGTGATTGCAGAGTATCGGTGCAGTCATTATTTGGCGTTAGCCTTACCCTACTTAAATATTATAGTCGTGTTGTTCCATCTTCATCTTTTAACCTCCAATCAAAGTTATACAAATTATTTCTTAACAAGTACTTTTGCACAAATAATCTTATTTTAGATCAAATGTTTTCTTGCCAAACTGTGTCATGATCGTATGTTACAGCTGTGGTAGTTTTGGTATGAACAATGCAAAAATGTGGTAATTATGTAAATAGTAGTACTAAACTAGTACCTAACACATGCGATATAAATATATACTATATAAATACATTTGTGAAGTTTTATTACTATTTGTTTGCTGAAACATTTTATTTTCAAAATGTTGCCTTCTTTGTTTGGAGAAATGTTTTAAATTCTACAAAGTATATTGTATATAATTATAGATCACTGAAAGCGTGTTTGAATAAATTCTGCTTCTTCCTTCAAGGCAGGGCAAGCTAAGCTATTTTGTAATGTAAAGTACGAATTTTATATTGTGGAAAATGTAGATGTTGGATGCAGATACTCTACAGTCTAGAACAGGAGACTTGCAACACAGGTCGTAGTCGATCGCACCGTTTCTTAAAATAAGTGCTGACAGAGAACGGTCTCGCATCTACTGTGGAATTGCAGTCGATCTCCTTGCGATTGTTAACGTTGTTAACCTCACAAGTCATCGACACCTGCACTCGTAGCGAATAAGTGGGAGCCCTGGTTCAATGGCCATACACAAGTCACATCACCACTTACCGCAGCTAAAGCGGTGGAATGAAAACACATACACTCACTACTCCCAGAAAATACTCTGGGATCCAAAGAACTTGCAAATATAAGTTTAGAAATCCATAGCCCAATTAGACAGTAGCAAACTACAATCGTTGGTAGCTATAGTACCGTATTTGTCTCTCTGTAGCCTACTATAGATGAGGCAGTTCCCCTCCCCCCAGTTACAAGAAGTAAAAACCTTAGAAATGCTTGTGGTTCATTTGTGTGGAGTAATTTGACATACCAGTTATTCTTTGTTTACTTGCAATAATGGTGCGATCCATGCCATGTTGTACAATTGGCTAAAATGCTCAATAGTCTAGCAAAAGCATACTAGGAGTACAAATACTATCCAAAATTTTCCACCTCTAAATGTTCTTGGTTTGTCAAGATATAGCAGTTAATTCATAAACAAACAAATCTGCTTAGACAGATTTATAAAATCTAATTGAAAATGTCATGTTTCTACTCGTCATATTTACCTTACGTACTGGTACGATTCAGATATAGGCCTATTATTATTAAAATAAATTATCATCACGGTATTTATAGCCATTAAAATGGAGGCTTCAACATTCTTCAGCTTATACGAGAAGCTGGCATCTATAGCCTCATGTGGACTTGTGTGCCTGTAGAATTCTGACACAGAATTATCTTCGTGTACGTATTATACTGTATTAGTGATAAGGACAATGTAAATGGTAGGGAAAGCCTGTCTACGACGTACATACAAGTCTTTCTTTATTGTGTATGACGTAACTTGCAGAGCAGATCTCATTTACAATATTTATAACTTTTTAATGACCTTCTGGTGTAGGTAGCCACAATGCTCAGTCGTTTTGTATACTAGCTGCAACATAGTCAAATTCTTTATAAATAGGAACTGAAAATAATACATACTGCATTTAGCTTTTGACATTGTGAATTTCTCGTTGCGTTTTGGTTTTTGTTGGATGCATATTATGAGTCGTGATGATTGAATACATTTTTAGTGCATCAGTTATCTATTTTAAAAATATGCTGATGTGATGTAAACTCAATTTTACTAGAATGAATTTTATGTAATATAATTTTGTGAATGTGAAAATTATAATATTATTTATACATATGTATAATTAATAATTAATTATATTAACTGCCTATGTAATTACATTTTCACTTGTACAATTTTCTTTTGTAAACAAGATGTACTGATCAATAATCAATAAAATAACTTGATTAGGTATATTTGTCTACATCATTATTCACCTACTAATGCCATAATAAATACATACCTATAAACCCTACCTTCATTTATCACCAGTAATTATTTTCAGTAATAATAAAAAAAATATATAGTAATATATAAATATAATATACACGATAATTACAGTGTTAAAATGTACCGAAAAATAGTTACTGATTAGTGATTACAAAATGAAGGTAAGATTTTTTCATTGCATATTAGGGTGACCATAATGCTAAAACGAAAAACCGGGACACCTGGAATTGTGATCATGTATAAATGGCACAAAATAAAGTAAGGTAAGAAATAAGAGTTATAGGTACCATTGAGTTTATTAGTGTAATAAACTCAATGATCTCTGGAAAGGACCTAATTCCTATCATGTACGCATCAATGTAAATAAAGAAATAAACAAAAAAAACGAATAAAATAATATAAAGACGATTCAATGATTGTAGGAGACACCATAATGTATATGTAGTATTTTCCTATTTTACTAAAATGTCTGTACCTGACTACTTGTCTGACCTGTCTGTACATTCTGATGGCAGCAAAATCTACCAAAGCAATTCTAAAGCCGCGTACACACTTGCGCCTTTCCGTGCAACTGCGCAACAAGCCGCGCCACGAACCGCGCCACGAACTGCGCCGCGATCCAAGTGGTCCGTGGGGCCTGCAGTCTTCATCTGGTACTTGGACCAACTACATGTCTAAGGAACTGATAGTTGGTTCTTTTTCACAATCCGCCTTCTCCTGCCGCAAAGAAGACAACAAAGATTTCATTTTCTCTTGACACTCGTCAACAGAAAATCCCAGTTGAACATAAATGTCCTCCCACGAATCATTCTTTATCAACCGATTAAAATGGCACTTGTGCTTCGATTTCCACAGAACTTCTTTACTTCTGTATACCTCGATTAAGTTGAGCAATAAGTCGCTAGTCCACTCCATTTTCAACGTATGACAACTCAAAGTGATTGTAGTATGCAACCCGGCATGATGCGCGTCCGAATGCGCGCGCGCCCGTCCACACTGGCTGCAACGTGCGCGCGCGCGCGCATCCCTTTGATGTTCGTCGAAATACCGACTCTGGGTGGTTCGCCGAAATGTTGCACGGCGCGGCTCGCGGAAATGCGCAAGTGTGTACGCGGCTTAAAGATACAAGAGGTGATGTTTATCAGGGAGTTGTTGTTCGGGGGGGGGGGAGGTTTCAAACCACAACCCCCCCCCCCCCCCCCCCCCCCACTAGTTACGCCACTGAGGAACAGCACACACACGCCAATGCATGTGCGGTAATTTCTATTCCGAACAGGAAAAGTGCATAAAATGTGTGCTATGGTTCACCTGTATTTGAAACAGCAGGCTAAGTGTGAATACATTGTGTGCTGTGATCCATTCTAAACGGAAATAGCTAGGTCACACAAATAACGTGTGTGCATAATCCGTTCTACAATGAATGTTCGCGCCGATGTTTAGTTTGTAGTGTATTCTAGTATCACGTCACTTGATTAACCCCTCCCCTCCCAACCCTTCGCTTTTCTTATCGGCTGCACTGCCGGTCCCAAGTTCGTTGTTTGTTCAGTTCAGGGCTGTTCTGTCTTTGCCTCGCAACGCACGGTTCGTGTAACTCATCGTCTCGTGGTGACATTTCACCAGCGCATCCTGACTGCATTAGTTTTTTCCTCAAATAACCTAGCCTATCATACAGTGTGTCTTACAAGTACAAGTGCAGTTCTTATAGTTTTTCTCCGTATATCTAAACCGCCAATCTCGCTGTGTCTTCTGACCGTCGCCTGCACTGGTGACCTCCACACTACGTCAGTCGATCGCCTCGCATCTCTGCAGTCCTGAGTTCAACCTCTCGCTCCAGGCATTTCATACTTCATACTTTCCTTCTATACTCGAGTATCTTTCTTCTTTTACTGTCTATGGTGGGCTCACAAATACGCCCATCTTATGCATCCAGTGGCGCGCCGTCAAGTCATCACTTCGGTAAGTCCATCAATTCTTATCTCACCTATGAAATCTCACAGTCCACTTTCTCGTACTGTATAAGTACTGGTCCTCCGTCTAAACAATGTAACAGAACACAAACTTTATTTGGAAACACCACCACGCAGGACGAGAAAATGTGTGCTCTATTCCGTTGTGCCAAAGCGCTATTCCGTTGTGCTCTGTTTTTCCTACCGTTGGCGACGGAATGCTTTGGTCGCGACCGGTTCTTTCTAATCAAAAATAAGGTAACACATCCTATTACCAACTATTACCTATTACACGGTTCTATTTTCTGTTCAATTCGTTGCATTCAATGTTAAATAGATAGAACAGTTAACTACTTATTAATTTCAATTTTTACTGAACACCTTTTAGGTTTTAATTTAACATAATAATAATATCACACACATTTAACATATTAGCATAATTTTAAATCATTTCACATTGAATGAAAGTTTTCCCGCGTCTTTTACTCTCTACCTTTAGTTGGCTGTGCTTCTTACCCAATGGTTGTGTGGACTGCGAAGACCGGATACCGGCTCCAGCTGCTGCTGCTGGTCATTTTGTTGGTTACATAACCTCAAAGTCTGTTTTCAAAAATCAAAATGTTACGACAAGTACAGTTGTTAGCTAAGTTCACAACTAGGTCGAGACCTACCTGCTCAAGAATTGCACCGATACGTACAATCTCGGTAAGTTTACATACATATCTATCGTGCTGAAGGATAGGCCCTAATACAAGAATTCCATAAATTAATCAAGGGGCTGCCCTTCTCTTTTACAGTTGTTATCTCGACTTTGGCATGGACAGGAAACACCCCCAGCCCCAGGGGCCAATGAAGCCAAGATAAAAGAGATTTTAAGAAACCAATTTCCTCAGGCAACGACGATTGAAGTGAATGATATATCAGGTTTGCTTATTTTTTTATTGAATCCGTTAGCCTAGCACCTAGAACTAAGTCCCTATATTCTTGACCTTTTGTAGGGCCTAGCCCTAGGCCTAGGCATTGAGTTTGTCAAACCCAATGCAGTATATGCATAGGCCCCAATTGGCATAATCGTCAATTTCGTCAGGCTAGAGACTAGCCCTAGCCCTAGCCCTAGCATCTCTTGACGTAAAATGGAAGTTTGGCAATGCTTAGTTCTCAGCAATTTTGTGAGCAAAGATAATTTTTACGATGTAAGTGTTTGCCTTTGAAAAGTCGGTACCACTGGAACTTAGATCAAGGCCTATGGTAAATATACCCTTCCAGCCTTCATTATCACCTGCTACATTATTAAATAATATATAGTACCGGCAGGTCTAGGCCTAGGCCTATCCATGACTGTAATTCAATTCTTGTTATGTTATTCTTTGTTATTGTTATGTTATTCTTGTTATGTAACTGAATGTGTAGACAACAAATACACATTGTAGGCCTATCGTTTTAGAATTAAAATAAATTTGTATTGATTTTTGAGTGTGCATTTATTGTGTCCTATAGGTGGATGTGGAGCGATGTATGATATTTCCGTCGAAGCTCCCGAATTCCAGGGTTTAAAGATGGTGAAACAACATCAGTTGATAAACGAGGTATGTCTGTTCTGTGTGATGAACTTTAGGTAGTGAAATCTGTAGTCGGAAGCGAGTAACATATGGGCGTTCGTTTAAAACCTACTTCTTGTGTTTCAGGCACTGAAGAAAGAAATCAAGGATATGCACGGCTTGCGAATTCACACATCAGTTCCTTCTAGCGGTGTCTGACCAAGGGGTTCCGAGGCTAGTGTTCTGTCATAATCGCACTTTCTATTCGGATTGGCTGAGGATACGCATTTTAGGTGCAGGATCAATGTACTTATCAATGCACTTTTACAGACAAACTTATAAGATTTCTTAAAGATGGTTAAAATGACGAGAGGTACATTTCGGAATGAAAATATTGCCGTATGAATCTAGGCCTAACAAAATTGTATAGTATAATTTAGTAGAACACAGACTTGCCAGCCATATAATACTTCCAATCATGTGCTCTTTTTGTTAGTCAATTTTCTATACAAAATTCAAAGAAAGTGTTGTAGTAAATGATGTTTTGTTTCTACTTTAAGGCATGAGTATTATTTGTAGGCACACTAAGCACTATATCTACATTTGAAGAAGATTTTGAATAGATTGTATCGCAGGCTGAGAGGTATGATCTTATAATTCACAATTGTCAGTGCTAATTTGACACAAAAAGTGACAACAAGCTCTATTAATGCCAATTATTCTATTTCAAGAAGCACTTAGGGGAACGGTGTGACCCGACTAGGCCTGGCTACATTACATTAACACACAAAATCAAAGATATTTAGTTTTTAGTAATATCATATGCAACATTTCATATGTAATCATCATACATATAACATTTAAGTGGAAAAAAGTGGATACCATAACAAACTGTTAGTCAGAGTTGAGTAGTAACTTTTTGAAAGTAACTTTTAGGCTAACTAGTTACTTTTTCCTCGACAGTAACTTTTAACGTTGAAAGTTACTATTGATAAGGAACTTTAAAAAAAAAATGAAAAGTTACTTTTGAAACAGCCTATGGTTTTTTAAATGTACCAGCAGCAAAACACTCGTATTGCGGCTGTTTCAGGTCAAAAATCTTCGACCCCCCCCCCCCCCCCCCCCATTCCTAGAATTCATACATAACTGTATCCTTTGGAAACCATTCCAGCAGCAGCCGGCTAAATAGGTTGAATGGGAACTGAGTGACAACCAATAAACATAAGTGGATGTTATTTCTTTGTGCGAGCAACACTGCTTTGCTAGGACCTCACACTATTATCGAAGGTGGCCGGCAGACGTTATAGTTCGTAGTAGTATTTGGGAAATGGATTAGTGGATGTATTATTGTAATAAACGTAGCATGCTGAATGTTCGATGGCCGTGAAAACTTTAACACGCTTAGGAGGTCCATCCATACCTTCGGCTCTTTTGTTGACATGTCCAATTTTGACTTCCTATTCACTGTTAGTCTTTACAAAACTCAGGCTGCTGTTCTAATGATTTCCGACATACTCCGCCCGGCGCCCGCCAGCAAGGATTAGCGGGTTGAATGAAACTTGAAAGCAATATTATCAAAATTTCCCATCAAAATTTCCTAAAAGTAACTTTTAAAGTAACTTTTAAAGTAACTTTTAATTTTCAAAGTAACTTTTAGTTACTTTTTCCAACAAGGAACTTTTAACGTTTAAAAGTTACTTTTAAAGGCAAGTAACTTAACTTTTTAAAAGTTCCTTTTTAAAAGTAACTTACGCAACTCTGCTGTTAGTTTCATAAGAACTAAAAACCAGAATAACACAATTTCAAATATTGCAGTCATTAGGCCTAGGCCCCTACATTTGTCATTTTGAAAATCAATTAATTTTGCTAACAAAATAACACTGTCGGTCTAAGGACTAAAATGTTTGAAACTTTGTTAGTCCATTGTTTAGTTCTTAAGATACTAATTAATGAACTGCTTCTTTCTTCTTGTTGTGTAGTGTTCTCAATATATTACTAAAACGTATTTACTGTCATCAGTGAGACTACCCATCCTTGATTTGTTGGTAAAGTATGCTTAATAGATTTTATTGTTAGGCATACAAAATAAGTTCGTATAAAATCTCTGTAAAACAAAGTTGGATCTTGTAATGCCATTCAAGTAACAAGCTACTTGAACTTGGCACTGTCGAATGTGAGCGAATGGATGATAATAAATAAAATAGCCGTATATACCGGTAGTACTACAACCATAAAAGTAATTTTATAAATCCAAAGTTTACGGTTTGTATTTTGTGCGTACATATTTTAGAAAATTGAGAACATCTAGTCTTACGTGTTTATCCGTTAAGAATGTTGACTTATAAATAGCTTTATGTACACATTTTATGAAAAAGCTTAGTGAAATTTGTTTATAATAAAAAAGGATTAATACATAGTATGTAGAGTACTTTCTAGTTGTGTTCTCTCACTCTCACATTCTCATCTCTTCTCATTTGTCTCTTTCGTTTTAGCCACCCTGACTGGACATCACCCTCCAACCATCAAGTGTCTTTTAGTTTGTTGTTTCCTGAGTATTGCAGAGGCAACCTATGTAGATGTTAGACATGTTAGACTAACTACGGTTTGATTGGCTCTGTACCTCGCCCGAGAAAATATTCCATTAGTCCTTCAACCCAGCAGACGCCTTGGCTCACCTCGCCCGAGCAAATAGACTCTACCTCTACTCATCTACGAATTACCTACCTAACCCGGTTGGTGCTCGATCTACGCACGAGCTCTATAATCCGCTAACACAGCCTAACATAATAAAATATCGATATATCAATCGTAAATCAAATCGAAATTAAATTAAGTCGGCTATTAAGGCTTTGTCTACTGAGATCAGTCGTACGCAGTCGACTTTATTAGCTCCACAAATAAATAGCTTGTTATCTGCAATTATTCATGTCGTCCCCTACACCTAGGGGCGCCCGTTGTTACCACAGTTGTTTCCATGTTATTTCCCATATAGAAAACAAATAGCAACAATGAGTGCCCCTAGTTGTAGGGGCCGGCTATGAATTCCAGTTATTTGTTCAGAATAATTTGTATGCAGATATATTTTTGTGAGACATTCAAAGTTGACGTTTTCCCTGTCTTTTTATCGCAGTCATCAAATTTTGAATTTTTCCTGCAAATACTGTAATACACAACTTATTTGTTTCCTGCCTGGTTGTAAATCGTTTTCCCAAAAGAATTCATATTTTCAAAAAATTGCAATACATTACAAGGAAAACAAAAAAAATATTCCTATCCCGTATGCGAACCCGTCATAGTAACGAGGAACATCCTTCAAAAAAAAAAACTACTGAAAATCGGTTCTTATATAACTGACTGGGTCGACAATGAATGCAGATTTATTTCATTGTATTTCAACATGTGTGCTCCAAAATGGCGAACGAGATAAACAGCCTCTAGTCCGGACACTACTTGTGTAATATTTTTAATTTTTATTTCAACGAGCTGGTGTAAACACTGAGTGAGGAATCGAACATTGTAATTTGTGAGTAATGATTACTTTGTATACGGGGCCAAATGGATCACGACAAATGGCAGGAAATGCATCTTACGCAAGTATAATACCACGAAGTGTTACTCGGCAAATCACCTGAGTCTCCAATTAGGTAAAATGCACAATAATTGTACCAGAAAACTGACCTTGTTAAATAAAGTGAGGCGTGAGCAATAATAATTTGTACCGCGCATTTTATTGCCGCTCATTTAGTTGAATAAGGCGCTACTAGAGCGCAGCACGTGTGCGGTAAACTTTTGATTGAACAGTGGCGCGAAGAACGGACAGGGACTGTACTGCTTGCTAGGCATGAGTGCATGGCAAGAGCAGAGTCGATAAAGCAGTCTCCCTATGGGGGAAACTTCTTTATCGACTCTGGCTAGACCTTGTAGCCAAAGGTACTAGCTGTGGTACTAGTAGTAGTATAAAGTATTTATGGCACATAATAAAGTGCAATGAAAATAGAAATATCCCATTTACAAGGAAGGTTCAAACCAAATACCTTACTAACAGCTGCGCAGCTGGTTAGTAAGGTATTTGTTCAAACCAGGACTCAGTTGGATTTGGATCAGATCCCAGTTCACTCCGTTCAATGGTTCAATCAATCCACTCCCACAAATTTCGGAAGTGAGTCGAAAGTATATGATTAAATCCCGGATGAATCCTTGTTCACTTCCATGCCTAGTAATGCCCTTTGGGTTTGATTCGGGGACCTACAAGTTACAGGACCCGGGATCTGGAATTCCAATCTCGGCCATTTTCGGTTCTGTTTACATGATGGATGCGATTTCAACTCAAACCCAATTGTTGTTTTTGTTACGGTTTTCTTGTATTGTTTATGGTTGTGTATACGAATAGATTATTAGATTGTGTTATAAACTGTGGTGTTGGATAGTTGCCTATTGAGCTGTCACGTCGTTGCACCCACTGTGTTGTGTAGGCCTAGTGTTGCAAGTGGAAGGTCGCGGGGTGACAGATGCAGCGAGATTACAGCTCGCCTGGCGTGTAGTACTAGTACTACAGACACTTGCTCGTTATCTCCGCCATCTTCTTGTAACTTGTTGCTCATCCTGCGTTAGCGTAGGTGTGTGAAGGAGATGTGACAACTTTGAAACTGTGGCTCAACTAGGATTTAATACCATGGCTGAGGGAGATTGACAATGGTTTGGTTGGAATGAATGTGAAATAAATGGTTCTGAGGAGGAGCCTCATTTTGTAAGTTGTTTGGCTCGTTGGTCCTGTGGTCCTGTGGGTTTGTTTCTGCTTCCATTGTTAGTTTCCCGTTTCCCATTTTGTAAGTTGTTTGGCTCGTTAGTCCTAAAGGGTTTGTTCCTGCTTCCAGTGTTAGATTCCCCTTTCGGGCTGGTATTTTAACGACTGGATTTGAGGTTGACTGAATTCCATCAATATGAATATGATACTGGCGTAAAAGTAACCGTTGACTTTGACCCATCATAGCAACAACCAAGAAGCATAGATACTCATGTCCGCCACTGAAAATCAGTTCTTGAGTGGGTAGACAATAACGGCGTATCTCAAATGTCTATTTTGACGCTAGGCGACTAGCCCCGGTGACTAATAACAATAGGGAATATTCCTGTTAATTTGTTTCGTCGTTAGCAAATTAATGACGATGTTATGAAGTCAAAAATATTTCATTTTCCCATTTTCGTAAATATTTTCAGTCAAGAAAGTAAGCTGAAAATTTCACAGATAATTATGGCGGGAAAAACAGGTCATGACGTCATAACTGACTAATATCAATCAGCCTATTACGCAAAGATAATCAAAGATCGTATTTGTGCCAAATATCTCACTAAAATGTGTGTATTTACATTGTTATTCGGTTCCGAAATTAATAATAATTGTGTCCAGCAATTAATTTACACCACTGGTATGATTATTTGTGCTAATGTAACATTATTTCATTGTTTGATAGTAATTTTGTGCAGAGATCGGACAACAATGAATTCGTTGTTTTTTTCGATAATATTGTGTAGTGTTGCAAGAGGTTGACTGGCAAATTCATTCATAGACAGTGATGTTTAATCAGTTATGACGTAACCATCCGTTTCACGATAAAAGTCCGGGAAAGGCAACATGTCAAACTTTGTAACGTTATAAAAATCGAACCGTGACATTTTGAAGTGAGAAAAGTATGAGTAGAATAGAATAGAATATATGTTTATTCTTTTGCAGGGTACATAGTAACATAGTACATTGTTAAACTCTTTGTAAATAATATTACATGAAAAAATAATTTTTTTTAAAACAACGCTTATATTTAAATGCACTAAAAAGTAGAAAATAAATTTTCGCCCAGCAAATTTTTGCCTCACTCGGAAAATAATAAGCGTTGGGCGCTTTCGGTATTGACATACATTACAGTATTCTGCTGTTTATGCAGGGAAAGCGCCCAACGCTTATTATTTTCCGAGTGAGGCAAAAATTTGTTGGGAGAATTTTTTTTTTACTTTTTAGTGCATTTAAATATAAGCATTGTTTTTAAAAAAAGTATTTTTTTCATGTAATATTATTTTATACTTTTTATCTTAAAGAATCTTGCAATCGAATATCTGCTCACTGGACGTGTCCGAATTTAGAAGACTGCATACTTATGTACTTGTACTTGTTAACTTCACTCGCAAACTAGCGTGCTCGCATTACAAACTTGAATTTCGTACAGTTCCGTCCATGCACGATCCAGCGGTCGGCCAACAATGTTTACGGAAAGTGGGATTATGTGGTTATGGTATAGAATTTGGCAAAGTAACTAGGCCTAGGCTGTTTTCAAATGTTATCAAGGTTCATTGATGCACACAAGATCATCATCCACTAACCTTGATTTTTTTTATGTTTTTAACTGTTTAATTTTTTAGTTGTTTATTTCATTGTTTTCAGCTCGATTCGACGTTGGCGAGTGGGTGAAATATCGATTCCCATGTGAAACATTAATTAATTAATTATGATGAATTAATTGACAATTTAGTCAACATGACAGTTGATTCATGTATTGTCATTAAGAATACGTCTGTGTGAAAAATTTCAGCTTGATCGGACATTTAGAAGTAGGTGAAATATCGATTCAAAGATTCCGTCCAGACAGACAGACAAACAGCAGGCTAATATAAGCGTTGTAAAAGAGCGAATAATATTAAAAATATGTTGCCTGTATTTGTAGATGAGGGCCTATCTATTTCACATGATCGAACCAATATCGTGAAATGTGGAATATTCTCTATCGACAATTTGTTGTTATTAACTCTCTCTAATTATTGTTGTGTTAGGTTGCATTCCGTAGGCTCGACGGGGCTCGACCGTCCGACCGTAGTATCATTCGGCAAATAGTACTATAGGCAATCCAAGACAACCTTAAACATGCTTTCGTCACAGGCCAGGTTCTCGTAGCCAATCAGCGATCATTATTTGCGCGTGCTTGTCTCGGGCGGTTCGCTGGTTGGCTACGAGTGCCTTGCCTGTGACGAAAGCATATAAAAGGTAGTCTTGGGTCGAGCTGGTCGAGCCCTGTATAAAATATGTAAGGTTTTTAAACTTATATGTCAAACTCGAAATAAATGTGTGGTAAAATTTATCACACCTTCGTTGTAATTTCACACATCCACTGTAGTAGTTAATTTAATTAAGCGAGCGAAGCGAGCGTCTCCACGAGACTCTTATGGCACTTGGCTCTGTTTTTTTTTTTTTATGTTTGTCGATAGCGGTCGAACAGAAAGTCCGATCAACTTGAAATTTAGACCATCCACAAGCCTCGATGTGGATTGAAGGTGTGTAGTTTTGAGGCAAAATCGTTCGAAAAATTACAAAGTTACACCATAGTTACTGCAAAATATTTTTCTGAAACAAAATGCTGGCAAAATGTTAGATAGATCTTTTTAAAGCTTTTTCCGATCACGAATATGTTCATGTTAGGGCGATCTGATAAATATTGGCCAAGTTACACAAAAGTTACACGAAAATATATTTCTGCAACACAGTAACAGCAAAATGTGAGGTGGCTATTTTATAGTAAATTTTTGTCCGGTCACGAATATACTAGTGTAAACGCGATTTGATACATATTAGAGGCAAAAATTACATTTCTATTGCTTGCTGTCAATAACTGTTAGTAACGGTTGCGGACCGCGGCAAAAACATGACAGCGAAAATTCTTAGCAACGCACATTGCACTGCATCCAACAATGTCGGGAAGTAAAATAGCTATGGAAATTAGAAAAATTTTTGCAATGCGCATTCTTGAAATTGTTGTTAATTGTTGTTTGTATTAGCATTGAAATCTTTTCGCCAGAAAGTTCGTAGATATGGACGCGCTCGCTTATCAACGCGTCAAACAGAGCGTTTTCCCAGTTTACCATTACGTTACCAATATTTCTACAGAAAGAAGGTTTGTATCAGGCTTGCATGATAAGGTGAGAGTATGCGTGATCCCTCGCAATGTATTTAGTATGTAAGTGAATTTGCCACTACATCTTTGTAATTTTACATCTCCATAGTAGTGGTAAATTGACCACTGCGTCGGTGTTATTTTACCAATATTTCTACAGAAAGAAGGTTTGTATCAGGCTTGCATGATACGGTGAGAGTATGCGTGATCCCTCGCAATGTATTTAGTATGTAAGTGAATTTGCCACTACATCTTTGTAATTTTACATCTCCATAGTGGGGTTAATTTACCACTACGTCGGTGTCATTTAACCAATATTTTACGGGAAAGAGGAGATTTGTATCAGGCTTGCATTGCATGAGACAGTGAGAGTATGCGTGAACCTCGAAATGCATTTAGTATGTAAGTGAATTTACCACTACACCTTTGTAATTTTACATCTCCATAGAAGTGGTAAATTTACCACTACGTCGATGTTATTTTACCAATATTTCATGAGAAAGAGGAGATTTGTATCTGGCTTGCTTGAGACGGTGAGAGTATGCGTGGACCTCGAAATGTATTTAGTATGAAGGTGAATTTACCACTTCACCTTTGTAATTTTACATCTCCATATTAGTGATAAATTTACCACTACGTCGATGTTATTTTACCAATATTTCATGAGAAAGAGGAGATTTGTATCAGGCTTGCATGAGACGTTGAGAGTATGCGTGAACCCTCGAAATGTATTAAATATGTAAGTGAATTTACCACTGCATCTTCGTAATTTTACATCTCCATAGTAGTGGTAGATTAACCACTGCGTCGGTGTTATTTTACCAATATTTCAAGAGAAAGAGGAGATTTGTATCAGGCTTGCATGAGAGGGTGAGAGTATGCGTGGACCTCGAAATTCAGTATCTAAATGAATTTACCACTACATCTTTGTAATTTTACATCCCCATAGTAGTGGTAAATTTACCACTACGTCGGTGTTATTTTACCAATATTTCAAGAGAAAGAGGAGATTTGTATCAGGCTTGCATTGCATGAGACAGTGAGAGTATGCGTGAACCTTGAAATGCATTTAGTATATAAGTGAATTTACCACTACATCTTTGTAATTTTACATCTCCATAGTAGTGGTAAATTTACCACTACTTCGATGTTATTTTACCAATATTTCATGAGAAAGAGGAGATTTGTATCAGGCTTGCATGATACGGTGAGAGTATGCGTGATACCTCGAAATGTATTAAGTATGTTAGTGAATTTACCACTACATCTTTGTAATTTTACATAACCATAGTAGTGGTAAATTTACTACTACGTCGATGTTACTTTACCAATATTTCAGGAGAAAGAGGAGATTTGGATCAGGCTTGCATGAGACGGTGAGAGTATGCGTGAACCTTGAAATATATTGAGTATGTAAGTGAATTTACCACTACATCTTTGTAATTTTACATATCCATAGTAGGGTAAATTTACCACTACGTCGGTGTCTTTTACCAATATTTCACGGGAAAGAGAAGATTTGTATCAGGCTTGCATGAGAGAGTGAGAGTATGCGTGAACCTCGAAATGCATTTAGTATGTAAGTGAATTTACCACTACATCTTTGTAATTTTACATAACCATAGTAGTGGTAAATTTACTACTACGTCGATGTTACTTTACCAATATTTCAGGAGAAAGAGGAGATTTGGATCAGGCTTGCATGAGACGGTGAGAGTATGCGTGAACCTTGAAATATATTGAGTATGTAAGTGAATTTACCACTACATCTTTGTAATTTTACATATCCATAGTAGGGTAAATTTACCACTACGTCGGTGTCTTTTACCAATATTTCACGGGAAAGAGAAGATTTGTATCAGACTTGCATGAGACAGTGAGGTATGCATGAACCTCGAAATGCATTAAAATAAAAAAATAAAATAAATTCACATTTAGAGTCTACCCACTCAGTAATTAAACTGATTTGCAGTGGGGGACTTTAATTTTAAAGTGAATAAACCAACCCTGTAGGCTTCGAACATCATCGACGAGTGAGCAATAACCAATCAAAGATCGGAATTTTAAATATGAAACAGATGAATCAGTGATGTAAGTAATATATGTAAGTAAATTTACCTCTACATCTTTGTTATTTTACATCTCCATAGTAGTGGTAAATTTACCACTACGTCGATGCTACTTTACCAATATTTCATTAAAAAGAGGAGATTTGTATCAGGCTTGCATGAGAGGGTGAGAGTATGCGTGGACTTCGAAATCCATTATCTAAATGAATTAACCAATACATCTTTGTAATTTTACATAACCATAGTAGTGGTAAATATACTACTACGTCGATGTTACTTTACCAATATTTCATGAGAAAGAGGAGATTTGTATCTGGCTTGCATGAGACGATGAGAGTATGCGTGATCCCTCGCAATGTATTTAGTATGTAAGTGGAGTTACCACTACATATTTGTAATTTTACATCTCCATAGTAGTGGTAAATTTACCACTGCGTCGGTGTTATTTTACCAATATTTCAAGAGAAAGAGGAGATTTGTATCAGGTTTGCATGATACGGTGAGAGTATGCGTGATCTCTCGCAATGTATTTAGTATGTAAGTGTAGTTACCACTACATATTTGTAATTTTACATCTCCATAGTAGTGGTAAATTTACCACTGCGTCGGTGTTATTTTACCAATATTTCAAGAGAAAGAGGAGATTTGTATCAGGCTTGCATGAGAGGGTGAGAGTTAGCGTGGACCTCGAAATGTATTTAGTATGTTAGTTCATTTACCACTACATCTTTGTAATTTTACATCTCCATAGTAGTGGTAAATTTACCACTACGTCGATGTTATTTTACCAATATTTCATGAGAAAGAGGAGATTTGTATCAGGCTTGCATGAGACGGTGAGAGTATGCGTGATCTCTCGCAATGTATTTAGTATGTAAGTGAATTTACCACTACATCTTTGTAATTTTACATCTCCATAGTAGTGGTAAATTTACCACTACGTCGGTGTTATTTTACCAATATTTCAAGAGAAAGAGGAGATTTGGATCAGGCTTGCATGAGACGGTGAGAGTATGCGTGAACCTCGAAATGTATTTAGTATGTGTAGGGTTACCACCCGTCCCGGAATGACCGGGACAGTCCGGTTTTTGAAGGGAATGTCCCGTGTCCTGACTTCATGCTCCCGGGACGACAAAAATCCCGGTTTTTAGGAAAATGTTATTAAACTCTATAAAAATTTTATAAAAATGAACAAACTACAAATATAATAAAACACCTAAAAATTATAAGAACGACGAACTCAACAAAACGTGTAGAAACAAAAGAAACGACGAATTTGGGGGGAAATGTTTTTGAAGTAAAGCAGCCGCACTCATCGTGTCAACCCAGGGTAGTTTGAACAAGGGAAGAATTGGATAGTTTGAAGGTAACAAGGCTCTAAAACGATTTACAGGGAAATTTTTAACAATGAGCCTGCAATGGACCTCAAGAACATCCTGTTGTCATTCTTCTGCGCTCTAACTTTAAAAACAGAAGTATGCGCACTGCATTGTCTAGAATCACCGGGTAGGCAACGTGGATCCCGTCGGGGGCTGGGTCGGGTGGGGCTATTATCGAAATATGTCAGTTTCTATAAATACAACCAATAAATAAAACCTCCACTCATTCCCCCATTTATCCTTTATACTATTATGTTACTAGCGGGGTTTGGCAGGCCAACTGGATTGAGGTGGGTGGGTGACGGGACAGGGTGATTGACCACTGACCTGACCCCCCCCCCCCCCCCCCCACTGGTTTAGTCTGACCTTTCCTCAGTTCAGTCATAGTTTCAATGCAAACACACTCTCAAGACAAAGTGGCAAAGTGTACAGTGTTGTGTTATCCTCCCGTTCGTGCAGGATGAATTCTGAGTCTGACACCGAAACAAGGGATTTGCCAACAACCCCGCCAAGGAAGAAAAAAAGGTACTGTAGTTTTAAGAAAGAGTGGCTAGAAATTGAAGATTTTAAAACATGGATGATTTTACTGCGAAATGTATCGTTTGTAGCTGCTTGTTTACCGTCAAATTCGAAGGCCAACTTCCCATTCAAAATCATAAAAAATCGCGCGACTCTAAATACATATGGAAAAAACGAAGCACTGAGGCACCTACTCCCACAGCCAGCACTTCCGCATAGGCTCTCTAGAAAGTGGTAGGTAAGAATATATTTATGATTTTGTGTGCAAACAATTCCTGAACAAAATCAAAGTGTAACGTTGACGTAAATAAATACTGGTGTCCTATTCTTCTACGTGTACATACAGTGTTGTCGTCGCCTAAGCGCAGTCAAGGAAAAGCTGTCGAAGCCGTCTGCCTAGTGCCAGGTTACGCAATTGTAGGCTTCACTTCAAAGTCGTTGATAAAATATTATGAACACATTTTGTTTCATTACTAGGCTATGTATTAGTTCGTCTTTTTTGCAATTATTTTAGTTTCATGTGTTTTGTAATAACATATCTCTTACTATACATTACATATTTACATTTCGTAATTAATTTTTTAAATTAATTTCACTGTTTTTAATTTTACATTAAGTTTTTAAAGGGCCTTCTATAAAATGCAGTAAACAATCAACAAATAATCTAATTTAATCCATAACTAAGCTGTATATTTCACCGTTATTTAGAATACAAATTCGCCTTAAAACTCGTTTTAGACCTCTAAAAATAAGTCTTCGGAAAAAAATTCGCCGTAAATGGCCTCCGGCGGCAAGGGCTTGGCCCCAGATCCCAGCTCGTCCGCGCCGCCTCATTTTGGGGGAATATTGTCCCGGATTACCATAAGATAAAGGTGGCAACCCTATATGTAAGTGAATTTACCACTATATCTTTGTAATTTTACATCTCCATAGTAGTGGTAAATTTACCACTACGTCGATGTTATTTTACCAATATTTCATGAGAAAGAGTGTGATGTATGAGTTATATCTCCCGCCAGGGTATGTCAAGCAGGCAGTGTGCACTCACAACTATATGTGACACAGGCGGTGACTTTGTGCTAGATTGTTCCAGAACTGTTTTCCACTTGTCAGTTGGTTGTCGACGTTTGTAATGACTTGTTCTCTCTTGTAATATGTAATTGGAATAAAGTATTTTGCGTACATGACAAAATGGCGACGAGGATGGGATATCCGGCCTAGCCTAGGCATTCCCAAATCCAGGTAGGTTGGATATAACCTAGATGCCATCGGTATTAGCAAGGTCTAGCCTGGCCGATATTAATTCTGAAGTGGGCCTAGACGAGATTGCACGCTGCACGCTGAAGAATGGCGCTACCCACCCAGCCTGTCTATCTGGGCATGTGCGGCTCTTGCCCAGAGCTGGTAAAAGAGGAATTAGAGGAGTGGCTGATTTTCAAGGAAAAACTGGAATTCTACTTTGTAGCAAATGGTGTCTCAGACGACACTCGGAAGCGTGCTATCTTGTTCGCTAATACAGGTGACATCGTATATCGAAGTGTACGCAAGCTGTGTAACCCCACTACTGTAACGTATAAAGCCGCAATTGAAGTGCTCGATAAACATTTCCGTCCGAAAACAAATGTCTGGGTCAGTCGAGCGGTTTTTAGTGGGCGCAAGCAAGGGCCGCAGGAAAGTTTTAAAGATTTCGTGGCTGAGCTACGATTGCTGGCTCAAGATTGTTCATTTGACAATCTGGACAAGGAGCTGCTTCAACAAATGCTTCTTGGGATGAAGGATTTGAGTCTGAAGGAATCCCTGTTTTGCGCGGACGATCTTACGTGCACTAAGGTGTACGATCGTGCCGTAGCGGCTGAAGCTGCCAAGGTAAATATTGCCAAACTACAGAATCAAGGTCCCCAAGTTGCATCTGTAAATAAAACCACATCGCGCTACTTAGGCAGTGGTCGTAAGGGTAAGGCTACGTCAAGTCAGTCATCGAGACCCCGGGGTGGTGACCGGCCCAAGCAATGCTTTTGTTGTGGAGCTGATGATCATTTTAAGACAAACTGTGAGTTTCAGAAGTATCGCTGCAACTATTGCCACCAGGTGGGACATCTCATCCGGGTTTGTCCCAAGAAAAGTAAGCAGGAGTCTTCAGAGTCTTCGAAGCCTACGTCAACCACGGGTAAAAGTGGTGGGCACGCGAGTACTGGCAAAAGTAAGAAACAAAGCTCAACTCATCAGGTTAGCAAGGTCAGTGAGGACAATAGTGGTCAGGTCGGTCTATTCCATAGTGATCAAGTCGGGTTATTCCATTGTGCCAATGCAAGTACTGGTGGGCCAGTGCCGCCCCCAATTAAAGTAAACGTACTCATTGGTGACAAGCCTCTGTGTATGGAGGTAGATTCTGGAGCTGCTTACACTATAATAGGTGGTGTTTTGTATGACCGTGATTTCCATCATTTCCCACTCTCAGCACCAGGGGTTCTGTTACGGACTTGGTCCAAGGAAAATCTTGATGTAAAGGGAGCTTTCACTGCCATGGTGTTTTTTGGTGGGCATTCTGCGAAGCTCCAGGTGATAGTTATGGAGCAGGATGGTCCTGCGCTAATGGGTCGAAATTGGTTTGATGCATTGGGTATTGTCATTAATGGTGTACAGTTTGAAACTGTTATGCCTGTTCAACCATGTAGTGTGTCTAGTATTCCGCCATATCTCCAGGATTATAGCAACGTATTCGAGCCTGGTTTGGGCAAGTATGCTGGGCCTCCGGCACACATATACTTAAAGCCTGACACCATACCTGTGTTCCGGAAAGCTAGGCCCGTGCCTTTTGCTTTGCAACCAAGAGTGAGTGCAGAAATCGATCGGATGGTTAAAGCCGGTATCCTTATTCCGGTCACTCATTCTGACTGGGCAACCCCAACGGTCAATGTTGAAAAGCGAGACGGTACCATCCGCATTTGCGGAGACTTTTCGGGTACTGTAAATCCCTCTTGTGATCGTGAGATCTACCCACTTCCTACCACTGACGAGTTATTAAGTAAGCTGTCAGGGGGTCTGGTATTTACTAAAATTGATCTCTCCGAAGCCTTTTTGCAAGTGACCGTTGACGAGGAAACCTCTCGTGTATTAACATTGAATACACACCGCGGACTTTTCCGGATGACTCGGCTAAGTCCAGGTCTGTCCTCGGCACCCACTTACTTCCAGCGGTTAATGGAGTCTCTTCTAGCTGATATAGATGGTGTCCTGGTATTTATGGATGATCTTCTAGTTAAGGGGAAGAATGAAAATGAGCTGTCGGAGCGTGTTCGACAAGTGGTGTCGCGACTGGCTGATGCAGGTTTACGTGTACGTTTGGATAAATGCTCGTTTGCTGTATCATCTTTAGAGTATGTAGGCTACGTTGTTTCAAGCATGGGTATTAAGCCAGCAGACAGCAAGATCCGTGAGTTACTGGATACTCCTTCACCGTCGAACCGAGAGGAACTTCAGGCTTTCCTGGGATTTGTGAACTATTATGACCGCTTCTTCTCAGATAAGGCAACTCGTTTCCACCCATTGTACCAACTTCTGCAAACCTCTGAATCTAAAAAGACAGGTTGGAAGTGGGGCGAGTCTGAGGAAGCATGTGTTCAGTATGCCCGTGAAGTCATGACATCAGGTAACGTACTTGTGCATTTTACACTCTCCCTGCCAATTGTTCTTGCAACAGATGCTTCACCTGTTGGTGTTGGTGCCGTGTTATCCCATGTGCTACCTAGCGGAGAGGAACGGCCTATTGCATACGCATCTCGTACCCTCCGAGCTAGTGAAAAAAATTATTCACAGCTTGACAGAGAGGGGTTGGCTGTGATATTCGGAGTTCTAAAATTCCACATGTATTTGTATGGTCGCAGTTTCACAATTCTTACCGATAACAAGCCGCTCTGCGGAATCTTCAGGGCCGAGCGCCCTATTCCAGACGTGGTTTCGCCCCGCATGCTGCGTTGGTGCTTGATGCTCAGTAGATATCAATATGTTTTAAAGCATAGGCCAGGTACTCAGCATTGCAATGCAGATCTGCTAAGCAGAATGCCGTCGCCTGTGACTGTGTCCGAGGAATTCCCTGAATCAGCAGGAATTTTGTTGTTTGAAGACGCCCCTTCGGCATCGCCGCTCACAGCACCAGCCATTGCTAAAGCCACCAGCGAAGATCCTGTTCTGTCCCAGGTCCTTGGGCATGTTCTTTATGGTCGCGTCTATTCTAACGATGCCCGAGTTCAGGAGTATCTCGCCCATAATCGTGGTCATTTGTCTGTTATGCGTGGTTGTGTGTTGCGGGGCAATAGAGTTGTCATTCCCCCGGCTCTGCGTCCATCTGTTTTGCAGTTGCTTCATAAGGTGCATCAGGGTATAGTGCGCACCAAATCATTGGCGCGCAGCTATGTATGGTGGCCGGGTATCAGCAATGATATTGAACAACAAGTGCGATCCTGCGTTACTTGTTCACTAGTTCAGCGAGATCCTGTCCGCGCCCCCGTGGCTTCGTGGCGCCCTCCGGAACGCGTTTGGTCTCGCCTGCATTTGGATTTTGCCGGACCAGTACATGGCCATACTTTCTTAATTTGTGTAGATGCCACATCTAAGTGGATTGAAGTGGCCAATACTTCAGGTTCTATGTCAACTGCTACAGTTATTCTTTCTCTACGCGCTTGGTTTGCAACGCACGGTATACCTGACCAGTTAGTGTCGGATAATGGTCCCGCCTTCTCATCATCTGATTTTGCGGAATTTTGCAATGCAAACGGCATTAAGCACACTACGTGTGCCCCGTATAAGCCAGCAACAAATGGCCAAGCCGAAAGAACGGTGCAAACAGTTAAAGGCCTGCTGAAGAAGCTGTCACCTACCAGTTGGAGGCGTGAGCTCGCAGGTATACTGCTCGTTTTGCACACAACTCCCAGCACTGTTACTGGTCGAGCCCCATGTGAAATGTTGATGGGTCGCCGAATTAGATCACTCATTGATAGGCTCCATCCAGCATCAGTTCCGGAAACTGCACCCCAAGACGTCCTGCTTGAGAAAGGGCGCTCCTTCTCGGTGGGACAACTGGTCTATTTCCGGTCGTACAGGCCAGGCGAAAAATGGCTGCCAGGTGTTGTCGTGGCAGTTCAAGGACCGAGACATCTCCAGATTATCGGTGAGGATGGGGATATCCAGCGGAGACACATCGACCAGGTGGTCTAACGCAGTGTCGGTCCGAGTCCACAAGCTGTCCCCGTCCCTCTGCCAAGGACCACCACCCAGGGAGGAGAAGGACCACCACCCAGAGAAGAAGAAATCGGGGAGCCAGAGCCAGTGCCTCGGCTGCCCATGGACATCGAAGATCGAGGTCAAGATGAGGCAGCCGGACCAACTCCAGAGCGTCGCACCTCGGCTCGTGCGCGTCGAGCCCCAGCGTATCTTAAGGACTATGAAATGACACCGTAATTGTTCTTATTGTTCTGTATTGCTGTAATTGTTCGTAATTTAAGTTTTGTAATTTAAGGTTTCATTATAACTGTTTTGAATTTTGTATTTAATGATTGATGAATGATGATGTATTATTTAATGATTGAATGTCTAATGAAAGTATTAATTTAGGGGGGGAAGGTTGTGATGTATGAGTTATATCTCCCGCCAGGGTATGTCAAGCAGGCAGTGTGCACTCACAACTATATGTGACACAGGCGGTGACTTTGTGCTAGATTGTTCCAGAACTGTTTTCCACTTGTCAGTTGGTTGTCGACGTTTGTAATGACTTGTTCTCTCTTGTAATATGTAATTGGAATAAAGTATTTTGCGTACATGACAAAGAGGAGATTTGTATCAGGCTTGCATGAGACGGTGAGAGTATGCGTGATCCCTCGCAATGTATTTAGTATGTAAGTGAATTTACCACTACATCTATGTAATTTTACATCGCCATAGTAGTGGTAAATTTACCACTACGTCGGTGTTCTTTTGCCAATAACTCAAGAAAAAGAGGAGATGTGTATCAGGCTTGCATGAGCCAGGAAGAGTATATGCGTGAACCTAGTAATGTATTTAGTATGTTAGTGAATTTACCACTACGTCGGTGTTATTTTACCAATATTTCTACAGAAAGAAGGTTTGTATCAGGCTTGCATGATACGGTGAGAGTATGCGTGATCCCTCGCAATGTATTTAGTATGTAAGTGAATTTGCCACTACATCTTTGTAATTTTACATCTCCATAGTGGGGTTAATTTACCACTACGTCGGTGTCATTTAACCAATATTTTACGGGAAAGAGGAGATTTGTATCAGGCTTGCATTGCATGAGACAGTGAGAGTATGCGTGACCTCGAAATGCATTTAGTATGTAAGTGAATTTACCACTACACCTTTGTAATTTTACATCTCCATAGAAGTGGTAAATTTACCACTACGTCGATGTTATTTTACCAATATTTCATGAGAAAGAGGAGATTTGTATCTGGCTTGCTTGAGACGGTGAGAGTATGCGTGGACCTCGAAATGCATTTAGTATATAAGTGAATTTACCACTACATCTTTGTAATTTTACATCTCCATAGTAGTGGTAAATTTACCACTACTTCGATGTTATTTTACCAATATTTCATGAGAAAGAGGAGATTTGTATCAGGCTTGCATGATACGGTGAGAGTATGCGTGATACCTCGAAATGTATTAAGTATGTTAGTGAATTTACCACTACATCTTTGCAATTTTACAACTCCATAGTAGTGGTAGATTTACCACTACGTCGGTGTTATATTACCAATATGTCAAGAGAAAGAGGAGATTTGTATCAGGCTTGCATGAGAGGGTGAGAGTATGCGTGGACCTCGAAATCCATTATCTAAATGAATTAAACACTACATCTTTGTAATTTTACATCTCCATAGTAGTGGTAAATTTACCACTGCGTCGGTGTTATTTTACCAATATTTCAAGAGAAAGAGGAGATTTGTATCAGGCTTGCATGAGAGGGTGAGAGTATGCGTGGACCTCGAAATGTTTTTAGTATGTAAGTGAATTTATTACTACATCTTTGTAATTTTACATCTCCATAGTAGTGGTAAATTTTCCACTAAGTCGATGTTATTTTACCAATATTTCATGAGAAAGAGGAGATTTGTATCAGGCTTGCATGAGACGGTGAGAGTATGTGTGATCCCTCGCAATGTATTTAGTATGTAAGTGAATTTACCACTTCATCTTTGTAATTTTACATCTCCATAGTAGTGGTAAATTTACCACTACGTCGGTGTAATTTTACAAATATTTCAAGAGAAAGATGAGATTTGGATCAGGCTTGCATGAGACGGTGAGAGTATGCGTGAACCTCGAAATGTATTTAGTATGTAAGTGAATTTACCACTTCATATTTGTAATTTTACATCTCCATAGAAGTGGTAAATTTACCACTACGTCGATGTTATTTTACCAATATTTCATGAGAAAGAGGAGATTTGTATCAGACTTGCGTGAGACGGTGAGAGTATGCATGATCCCTCGAAATGTATTAAGTATGTACGTGAATCTACTGAATCTACCACTACATCTTTGTTATTTTACATCTCCATAGTAGTGGTAGATTTACCACTGCGTCGGTGTTATTTTACCAATATTTCAAGAGAAAGAGGAGATTTGTATCAGGGTTGCATGAGAGGGTGAGAGTATTCGTGGACCTCGAAATTCATTATCTAAATGAATTTACCACTACATCTTTGTAATTTTACATCTCCATAGTAGTGGTAAATTTATCACTACGTCGGTGTTATTTTACCAATATTTCAGGAGAAAGAGGAGATTTGGATCAGGCTTGCATGAGACGGTGAGAGTATGCGTGAACCTTGAAATATATTGAGTATGTAAGTGAATTTACCACTACATCTTTGTAATTTTACATATCCATAGTAGGGTAAATTTACCACTACGTCGGTGTCTTTTACCAATATTTCACGGGAAAGAGAAGATTTGTATCAGACTTGCATGAGACAGTGAGGTATGCATGAACCTCGAAATGCATTAAAATAAAAAAATAAAATAAATTCACATGTAGAGTCTACCCACTCAGTAATTAAACTGATTTGCAGTGGGGGACTTTAATTTTTAAGTGAATAAACCAACCCTGTAGGCTTCGAACATCATCGACGAGTGAGCAATAACCAATCAAAGATCGAAATTTTAAATATAAAAAAGATGAATCAGTGATGTAAGTAATATATGTAAGTAAATTTACCTCTACATCGTTGTTATTTTACATCTCCATAGTAGTGGTAAATTTACCACTACGTCGATGCTACTTTACCAATATTTCATTAAAAAGAGGAGATTTGTATCAGGCTTGCATGAGAGGGTGAGAGTATGCGTGGACTTCGAAATCCATTATCTAAATGAATTAACCACTACATCTTTGTAATTTTACATCTCCATAGTAGTGGTAAATTTACCACTGCGTCGGTGTTATTTTACCAATATTTCAAGAGAAAGAGGAGATTTGTATCAGGCTTGCATGAGAGAGTGAGAGTATGCGTGAACCTCGAAATGCATTTAGTATGTAAGTGAATTTACCACTACATCTTTGTAATTTTACATAACCATAGTAGTGGTAAATTTACTACTACGTCGATGTTACTTTACCAATATTTCATGAGAAAGAGGAGATTTGTATCTGGCTTGCATGAGACGATGAGAGTATGCGTGATCCCTCGCAATGTATTTAGTATGTAAGTGGAGTTACCACTACATATTTGTAATTTTACATCTCCATAGTAGTGGTAAATTTACCACTGCGTCGGTGTTATTTTACCAATATTTCAAGAGAAAGAGGAGATTTGTATCAGGCTTGCATGATACGGTGAGAGTATGCGTGATCTCTCGCAATGTATTTAGTATGTAAGTGGAGTTACCACTACATATTTGTTATTTTACATCTCCATAGTTGTGGTAAATTTACCACTGCGTCGGTGTTATTTTACCAATATTTCAAGAGAAAGAGGAGATTTGTATCAGGCTTGCATGAGAGGGTGAGAGTTAGCGTGGACCTCGAAATGTATTTAGTATGTTAGTTCATTTACCACTTCATCTTTGTAATTTTACATCTCCATAGTAGTGGTAAATTTACCACTACGTCGATGTTATTTTACCAATATTTCAAGAGAAAGAGGAGATTTGTATCATGCTTGCATGATACGGTGAGAGTATGCGTGATCTCTCGCAATGTATTTAGTATGTAAGTGGAGTTACCACTACATATTTGTTATTTTACATGTCCATAGTTGTGGTAAATTTACCACTGCGTCGGTGTTATTTTACCAATATTTCAAGAGAAAGAGGAGATTTGTATCAGGCTTGCATGAGAGGGTGAGAGTTAGCGTGGACCTCGAAATGTATTTAGTATGTTAGTTCATTTACCACTTCATCTTTGTAATTTTACATCTCCATAGTAGTGGTAAATTTACCACTACGTCGATGTTATTGTACCAATATTTCATGAGAAAGAGGAGATTTGTATCAGGCTTGCATGAGACGGTGAGAGTATGCGTGATCTCTCGCAATGTATTTAGTATGTAAGTGAAATAACCACTACATCTTTGTAATTTTACATCTCCATAGTAGTGGTAAATTTACCACTACGTCGGTGTTATTTTACCAATATTTCAAGAGAAAGAGGAGATTTGGATCAGGCTTGCATGAGACGGTGAGAGTATGCGTGAACCTCGAAATGTATTTAGTATGTAAGTAGGGTTACCACCCGTCCCGGAATGACCGGGACAGTCCGGTTTTTGAAGGGAATGTCCCGTGTCCCGACTTCATGCTCCCGGGACGACAAAAATCCCGGTTTTGAGGAAAATGTTATTAAACTCTATAAAAATTTTATAAAAATGAACAAACTACAAATATAATAAAACACCTAAAAATTATAAGAACGACGAACTCAACAAAACGTGTAGAAACAAAAGAAACGACGAATTTGGGGGGAAATGTTTTTGAGGTAAAGCAGCCGCACTCATCGTGTCAACCCAGGGTAGTTTGAACAAGGGAAGAATTGGATAGTTTGAAGGTAACAAGGCTCTAAAACGATTTACAGGGAAATTTTTAACAATGAGCCTGCAATGGACCTCAAGAACATCCTGTTGTCATTCTTCTGCGCTCTAACTTTAAAAACAGAAGTATGCGCACTGCATTGTCTAGAATCACCGGGTAGGCAACGTGGATCCCGTCGGGGGCTGGGTCGGGTGGGGCTATTTTCGAAATATGTCAGTTTCTATAAATACAACCAATAAATAAAACCTCCACTCATTCCCCCATTTATCCTTTATACTATTATGTTACTAGCGGGGTTTGGCAGGCCAACTGGATTGAGGTGGGTGGGTGACGGGACAGGGTGATTGACCACTGACCTGACCCCCCCCCCCCCCCCCCCCCACTGGTTTAGTCTGACCTTTCCTCAGTTCAGTCATAGTTTCAATGCAAACACACTCTCAAGACAAAGTGGCAAAGTGTACAGTGTTGTGTTATCCTCCCGTTCGTGCAGGATGAATTCTGAGTCTGACACCGAAACAAGGGATTTGCCAACAACCCCGCCAAGGAAGAAAATAAGGTACTGTAGTTTTAAGAAAGAGTGGCTAGAAATTGAAGATTTGAAAACATGGATGATTTTACTGCGAAATGTATCGTTTGTAGCTGCTTGTTTACCGTCAAATTCGAAGGCCAACTTCCCATTCAAAATCATAAAAAATCGCGCGACTCTAAATACATATGGAAAACGAAGCACTGAGGCACCTACTCCCACAGCCAGCACTTCCGCATAGGATCTCTAGAAAGTGGTAGGTAAGAATATATTTATGATTTTGTGTGCAATCAATTCCTGAACAAAATCAAAGTGTAACGTTGACGTAAATAAATACTGGTGTCCTATTCTTCTACGTGTACATACAGTGTTGTCGTCGCCTAAGCGCAGTCAAGGAAAAGCTGTCGAAGCCGTCTGCCTAGTGCCAGGTTACGCAATTGTAGGCTTCACTTCAAAGTCGTTGATAAAATATTATGAACACATTTTGTTTCATTACTAGGCTATGTATTAGTTCGTCTTTTTTGCAATTATTTTAGTTTCATGTGTTTTGTAATAACATATCTCTTACTATACATTACATATTTACATTTCGTTATTAATTTTTGAAATTAATTTCACTGTTTTTAATTTTACATTAAGTTTTTAAAGGGCCTTCTATAAAATGCAGTAAACAATCAACAAATAATCTAATTTAATCCATAACTAAGCTGTATATTTCACCGTTATTTAGAATAAAAATTCGCCTTAAAACTCGTTTTAGACCTCTAAAATTAAGTCTTCGGAAAAAAATTCGCCGTAAATGGCCTCCGGCGGCAAGGGCTTGGCCCCAGATCCCAGCTCGTCCGCGCCGCCTCATTTTGGGGGAATATTGTCCCGGATTACCATAAGATAAAGGTGGCAACCCTATATGTAAGTGAATTTACCACTATATCTTTGTAATTTTACATCTCCATAGTAGTGGTAAATTTACCACTACGTCGATGTTATTTTACCAATATTTCATGAGAAAGAGGAGATTTGTATCAGGCTTGCATGAGACGGTGAGAGTATGCGTGATCCCTCGCAATGTATTTAGTATGTAAGTGAATTTACCACTACATCTGTGTAATTTTACATCGCCATAGTAGTGGTAAATTTACCACTACGTCGGTGTTCTTTTGCCAATAACTCAAGAAAACGAGGAGATGTGTATCAGGCTTGCATGAGCCAGGAAGAGTATATGCGTGAACCTCGTAATGTATTTAGTATGTTAGTGAATTTACCACTACGTCGGTGTTATTTTAACAATATTTCAACAGAAAAAAAAGTTGTGTATCTGGCTGGTATGAGATGGATTGCATGAGATTCATGAAATACATTTAATGTACATGTTTAGTGAATTTACCTTAATCATTATTTTCTACAAATCAATTGTAGGAGTTTAGACGCCGGTGTTATTTTATCAATCTGATCTGTGCTCTGATAACTTATGAACTTATCAGACGTTATTAAATCCTAAGTAGGAAGAGAGTGGCTACCCCCCCCCCCTTCCCTCCCCCACGGAAACAGATATTTCCAAATTCAACGAGACCTAAATTGCCTACTAGATAGATAGTGATTAAGAGGGAGCGGCAACCTTTAACTTGTCGATTTGCCCCCCCCCCCCCCCCCCTTTCCCGTCCAGAGTAGTGGTCTCGTCTACTGTAGGGGGGGGGGGGGGGGCTCGAAACGTCGCCAATTGCAGACAGCGAGACCCACGTCTACTTGTGACGGGTACAACTCCGCACCATGATTATGTTGGGAGGGCACACTAACGTTACAACATTACAGGTGTCGGCTGAGACATAATAAATATCGGCTGACCTTCTGCCGACCTACGAATAGCGGCACGCTGCATACTTGGACCTCTGGCCTGTGCGATGCACTCGGGCTTGCACCTAGCTGCACCGGCCAAGCGTATGACCCTCATCCCTCGACCAACATCTAGATATATATATGCTCACATCCAGTGGCGTAACGCAAATCGCCCGGCCCCCCCCGCAAGAATCGTTTTGGGCCCCCTATATGGGGTTAATTAAGAGCCAAATCTAGGACACAACGAAATTATCTTTTATTTGAGCTCTAATACCTCCACACAATCATCTTAAAATGGAGGTCTCGGTGACGAGCATTCTTGTGACTGGCGAGCCAAGCTGTCAATTATGGCGTCCATGATCAACTTTTTGGCCTGCTAACAGTTCACACTCTATGCTGAGAATACTGAGAGAGCTTTAAATTAAGACTGTCTTTAGGCATGCTGCAGTGCTGCTCCTCAAATATATATTTTTTAATTACAGTATTTTAAAATCTGAAAATGACTTTTTAGTAGGTTGCTGATGTGATCAGCATAGTAAGAAATAACATGAGGGCCAGTGGCGTATCTAGGAATTAACAGTGGAGGGGGAAAGGGAGGGGTTGAACATCCTAAGCATGTAGGGGGTCTGGGGTTTAAGTCCCAGCAGGGGGAGGTCAATTCGCCGAAGGCGATATTTTTTTCATATAATATGACGTTATATATATCATATATACTCAGGATTCAATATAGTTGCCTACAGGCAGTGCCGATTGTAAGACGACAGAAAAGAGGAACCCCCTGACCTCATCCTCCTATGTCTTTTTAAATATATTCCTTCAAAATTGTCCCATTCCTCCAACTTCCTTTCCCGTATAGTCCCGGAGAAGAATACGTCCAAATTGACAATTGTTAAAATGGATGACCAAAAAAAAAAGATCTGTACTTCTGGCGAGCCGGGCCCCCCGTAGACAACGGGCCCCCCCGCTTCGCGGGGGCGGCGGGGGTCTCCCTTACGCCACTGCTCACATCGACTTATCAAGCTATGTGATGTCGTCATAGCTCTAACGTTCTTAGAAGAGACGGTCGTTCCACGCGGTCTATTTTAACCATTTCCCGGTTCCTGAGCGTTGTTCGACGTTCGTGCTTTTGATGCGCGTCTGTTTGGAATGTGCCCTGACAACGCCTGCCAACAGACGCTCTGATAGTATTACTGCAACATCGGATTCAGAGAACGACATACAACTAGATTTAGGTTGGTATTTGTCATATGTGTCACTTTACTGTTACATTATCTGTGACGATATTTTAATACGTCAAGCGAGAGAGTTAGACATGAAGGTATCGAGCAAACTGGCTGTATATTGTATAATTAATTTTTTTTTTTTTTTTTATTGTTGTTTTCCTGTCCCATGGAAGGACAGGATGGCCAGTGTAGGGTTATGGGCATGCCCATACCCTCTTTAGCCTTAATATATTGTATACCCTAACAACTGATTAGTGAACGTTATTGTCTGCTATCAGGATAGGAGTGACTGGCGGTGACGGACTAGCTAGTGATATTATTGTGGCTGTGACAGTTGCTAACGTACTCATACGCACGCAAACGGCCTCCGACTACTACGAACAATAGCATCTATTCCAATACCTTGGATATAGTTTACCCACCTCACTTCTCACTCTGTCTGTGAACTTTTCTCATTCTGTCCTCATACGCCTGTTTCATGCAACATGCACTCTGTTTCAACGAATATCAACATATTCCTGGCTTCTGTCACGCATTGTTAAATGCGGTAGAGCGTACTAGCCATAATAGTCACCCTCATTATGTTTGGGGGTTTCAGAATTCCAGAACACGTTTGTTGGAAAATTATTACTAGTGTATATGTGAACTTAGCTCGGATATTACTGTGACATGATACTAGGGCCTAGTGAGCTTGGGACAACTTTACCATGTATACAACATCCACTTGCGTTTGATCGGCCGTCGTTGAATAACTTACACGACCGAGTAGACCGACGCTAAGTCTATCAGGCTGTGACGTCATGACTCAAGTGTCGGGTCGTATCAGCGCCCGAGCTGTTACGACGACGCCCGACGCTAATTCTATCAGGCTGTGACGTCATGACTCAAGTGTCGGGTCGTATCAGCGCCCGAGCTGTTACGACGACGCCCGACGCTAATTCTATCAGGCTGTGACGTCATGACTCAAGTGTCGGGTCGTATCAGCGCCCGAGCTGTCACGACGACGCCCGACGCTAATTCTATCAGGCTGTGACGTCATGACTCAAGTGTCGGGTCGTATCAGCGCCCGAGCTGTCACGACGACGCCCGACGCTAATTCTATCAGGCTGTGACGTCATGACTCAAGTGTCGGGTCGTATCAGCGCCCGAGCTGTCACGACGACGCCCGACGCTAATTCTATCAGGCTGTGACGTCATGACTCAAGTGTCGGGTCGTATCAGCGCCCGAGCTGTCACAACGACGCCCGACGCTAATTCTATCAGGCTGTGACGTCATACTCAAGTGTCGGGTCGTATCAGCGCCCGAGCTGTCACAACGACGCCCGAAGCGAATTCCGGACCCATTCGGACGAAATAGTAGACTAATGCGATTATCATAAAGAAAAAAGTTATAATATATATTTTAATTCTTGCAAGTGTTCGTTTGCTTCCTCCTTACACTTGTCTGTCCACGATCAGATACCCGAGTGGGAGCTTAGGATTAAATTCCGGGTTGCCCGAACAATGTGTGTTGCTTTGCATGCCGATACACAAACTGTGCCCAACGTTGCCAGCGACAAGAACAGCCAACAGCTTATGTCCCATATGGCGTTTACACAAAACATTGTCCGAGTTCATATCTGTCATAATTTCGTATAATATCGAACACTGTCGATGCATTCATTTTCGAATTCGGTAAAAAAAAAAAAAAAAAAAAACTGTTGAGTTCTACTTTCATAATTAATGTCCAGTCTTGTATTGTACACAACTTTCTTGTTACGTTATTTTTGTTACGTTATAAAATAACGTATTAGCTTTGAGAATATTATTGCTTCAAAGAGAAGGAAGATTGTAATCAGAATTTAAAAAAATGCATCTATACAAAAAGATATGTGATAATATTTATTAACTAATACAAGTTTAGGATGATGTTTATGATGATATTTTAGCATTACGTATTTCTCATATTTTGGTAACGATGCTATAAGGTAATGATGCTATAATCGAGACGATGAGGGGGTGACCGGGTGGTTATGAACATGAAAAAACTCCCAGTGTGATCCACTTCTAGCCAGGAATCGAATCTGGAAACAGGTCAACACCTAACATACGTAGCGAAATGTGCGTAAAGAAATTTAGTATGAGTAGGCTATATTTTATTTTAAGACAGGCAATTCAAATATATATTATTTACTCGAATATGTAGAATATTTTACAACTAATACAATTTTGTAAATTTGAGCTCTTGTTATTCGTGATAAAAAAAAAAACTCCATATTGTAAATTTGTTAATGGTAGTTGATATAAACTTTGGAGGCTAAAGGTTCTCTTAACTGTTAATTAAGACGTGTCCCGGCCTTTTGAAATAACTCAATATTACAAAACTAAATTATCTTGTCGTCCCTCAATTTACGACAGTAGCAGCTAATTATAGCCCTGTGCCATGAGTTATGTGCGCTCCTGTACTTTAAGTCACATGCGGCTCCACCTATTACCGTCCACCAAACACACCTGCCGACCAACCCAACACCTATGTTCGTCTGCAAGGGTCGCCGTTCGATTTGATATCGATTGGAGATCGAGTTGTATTTCGACACCGAACTGAAATAATGTCAAATCGTCTCTCTCTCTTGTCTCTTGTTGGATTGTAAAGTTGCGGGGCGCAACTTTCCGTATAACCCAGACCCAAGTTGCAATTGCAACCGGCTGCATCTTGCGTACTGGAATGAGAGCCCAGGCGACGAAAGTACTGCTTAGTGACAACTTTTTCAATATTCGAATATTCCCCAAAGTTGATCCATGCATGTGATGGTAAAAGTGAAGAATGAGTACGAAGCTCCCATTATGAAATACGTTTTCTGTGCTCAAAATCTGATGTGAGTTGTGTGAGCTACAATACAGGAGTGATGTCTTAAAACACCACCGATGTTAAATGGGTCTATCCAGTTATCTCCAATAATTATATGTTCTTCGCGAATGTCCAAATACTATATGTAATGGAAATCTCATAAAGCGAGCTAGACAAAATGATATGCTTTTGTTTGCGATTAAATTCCCTGCAAAGTACATTACATATTGCTTACGAATTTTAATTCAACTCCCAGGATATTTGCTGGGTACATTAATATTTGCCATATTTTGTTTCTGTATTTTGCATTGCCTCCATAAGTGCCTAAAAATTACTGCAGTAATTATAATATTTGCAACCATAATGAGTGTACGTTGTTAGTACTAATCTAGTATAACATTTACAATTAATAAGGTAAAATACACGATGTTCTTGCGGGAGGAGAGGGGGGAGGCTAGAATTTCCCTCCTGTTGTTGGGTACGCCAGTACGCCACTGGTATACTCGCCAACACACGAGACATAACAATATAGGTATATCGTACAAGCGCAGCGTTAACTTTACAAATCCCTGTCTACTTAAACTTATTGTTTAATAACATACGCTTGACCCTTTGTGCAAGAGGCAGGAATTAACACGTGCTTGGCCATGACTCGTCCCACGATTATTAAATGCAGTTTCCGTCCATAAATGATTCACGTAGCCGTAAACGTGTCTGTGTTGTGTGCAATGCCTGTAATTTAGTAATAACGTGAATGTGATGTATTGGGTACAATTACGCCGGCTCGCATCGTGCATGCTGTACTCTTGACATAGCCATAGCATCTCTGCGTGCATGGTCAGCCGCCGCTCGGCTACAAAGGAATAGTTTACAATGCGTTTCGTGGTGGGAAACAACGAACCCAGGTCACCCACTTCATGGGTGGACTCCGCTACTATCAGACCACCGTAGTCGGGGCGACAGTGAGATAGCACACATGGCTGATAAGGGTTTTATTGTAGTTTCAACATTGAAAAGTGTTATGACTGAAGAAGAAAAAAATAAAATTGAATCAGTGATTCTGTAAAATTCTAAAATGTAATTTTTTTTTAAATGTATTTGTATGAATTCTGTCATCTGTTTACTTTAGAGTGAAGAAGGCTTAAAGGGGAAGGGGGGGGGGAGGTGCATGTACATTGTTGCCAGATTGCTTTCGTTGGTTTGTCCAGACTCTAACCACGGTTGGGGCGGTAAGTGAGCTACGGAACACTTGACTGGTATGGATGTTATTGGAGATTTTATAATATTGAAAAGTGAAAACGAACATGAGAAAGAGAAAAAAAAACTGGTGAGAAGCACATTTTGGACTGAATTTGATGTCCATCACAGCTAATTATAAAAAAAACAAAAAAAAACAGGATAAATGTACTCTATGAAATGTGTAACGAATTACTTTGGGAACCAATAACGTACAACTACCTTCATTTTGGGGGCTACAGACCTCAACCACTTCAACCATGTGTCCTTACTGGTCGGTCAGATGTAAGCCAACACTTTTGCTTCTTTCCTTCTCTCTGTTGTCGCCTGTGGTGTCTAATGAATGAGTGTCGCCTTTAGTGTTATTTTATGTAGATATTTATTAATATTTATTTTTGAACCTATTTAAATATTTTGTACCTCGTTTGTGTCATCTGATTTCATCTCGTTGTTAGTCAGGATAATTAATTCACCACAACTGTAAATTGCAAAATGAAAATTCCTAAACGTTCGCGAGCATCAAATAAACTTCTGTAATTTTTCCGCAATAATTCTCGGAATTCTAAATGGTTTTTATTTTTCTTAATCGTGTGACCCGCGAAGCCATAGCTCATCACGTTACCTGGAACAGGAACAGAAACCTCGTCCTCAAACTCGGGTGTAAATCACAATAACATGTGAGGTTTGCCCTTCACAGCATCCTATGGCTCGACCGTCATGGGTTGTGGCTCTACACCATTTAGCCTCAATCGCTCACAGCGTTTGATATTTTACATTATTGTCCCAGGCTAAATGTTAGTTCGTGGGCCTGATTCATTTTCTGACCGCCCTAACTTTGGACCTCTAGTGAAACCAGACCCAGGTCACATGAAGTTCATTATTCCTGGTGGGAACAGAAATTATGAACATTACATAATATGTTTTAAAATCCCCTTGTGAATCCAGGCCCCGGGAATGAGCTAAAACACAAAATAGAAAGTATGAAGGAAAGAGGAAAGAAGATCTAAAATAACTTGCCTTGACTGGGCGGGGGGGGGGGGGGGGGGGGGCCTTATATTACTCTTCCCCCACTGTTCCACGAATGCACTTTAACCATTGCCCACAAATAACTAGTGGTAAGATTTATTGCCAGTTTCGAAATTGGTGATAATCAAAGATGAAGACGAACGGTGCAACATAACATGTCGAGCTAAACCGCGGGTATAATTTTAAATCTCGCCTTCATTTTAGTACTCGGGATATACTGACTGTATTATACACATTTCTCACAGACCCCGGGGCCTAGGGTTTAGTTTTGTTTTTATGGACAGCTAGATATTAGCAAATTTTGTTTTCAAAGTACGATTAATTAAAGCCGCGTTCACATAAATGACTAGTGACTAGTGACTATTGACTATTGACTATTGATTAGTGACTAAGCGAATTGAACCATAGGCGATACGTGCTGACGTTCACACAACTTTACTTTTGACTTATGACTATTGACTATTGACTAACGAATTGAAGATATCTGGAAGTCATAGTTACAACCAATCACAACGTTCGCGTTCAGCCAATGAATGTGGAGCAACGGAAGTCAATACCACTATTCAATTACTGTCAAGTGTATATTTGTTTTTGACTATTTCCGGCGAATATTATTTATTTATTATTTTTATGAAGCTGTCATACCATAAAATATTCTTATTTTGAAAACAAATCTTCAAAACAAACAAGAAACATACAAAACCTTCACAACTTGGTTAAGCCCATCATTAAACGTTTTAACTGGTGAACAGTTACTATCGCCATACCTCGTTTTCTTCATAATGTTGCAATTTTTTTATTATTTTGACAGCTCGTTGTTTGTCAATCAGTTTGATTCATTTGTTCTAGGTGGCAGATCATACGTGTCAAAGAACTTAGTTGTGTAGTGTTCATATCTTTCTTTGGGTAGTCAATAATCACTAGTCAATAGTCAATAGTCAGTAATCAATAGTCATTTATGTGAATGCGGCTTAACGTGTTTGCTTGTCTCATAATATCATTTTTTTTTCATTGTTGGATTCATGGACATTGCAAATGGGGTTTGTTATCACATCAAAACGTGACAGTGACAATGACAAAGATAAATGCACAAATCTAAAACCTGCGAAAACTGCGTAGGACAATTACAGATTGCAATCAAGATGCATATTGCATGTCTTAATATTAGGTGCTTTTGTCTTCATATTATGTATTATTGTTTGGAAACGAAGTTCATGAATGGACTTGACTATTTGTCTTCGTCTCTGAAGTGCAATATCATTTCAAAAAGCAGCTCAAAAATAACAAATTACAAAAATAAATATTCTACTATGTAAGAATGAAATTTATTAAAAATAATAATCACAAAAAGACAGTAGAAGTGGCCATGTTTACTGTAAAAGAAACTCTTGACAAATACATGTAGTCGTTGAGAGGAGTAGCTTTACTCTGATTGCAAGGTGGGAGTACTGAGTGCACATCCACGTAGAGGTCGCACATGACAATATGATACATTGGGCGTGTTCACGTACTGGCCTCGTGGTCTGTCTGTGGGAACAACACGGGTTCACCCAATAGCAACAAGTGAACAATATCAGTGTTGTACGTTACGATCATAAACATCCAGGCCAGGTGGTTGAGATTCGAACCCACGTCCCTTGGTTCCATTCCTTACAGCTCAGTCCTGTGTTCCATCTTCATTGAGGACATACGAATGTTCTCTTTCTAAATATTTATTCATTTATTTAATATGTATACATGTATTTCATTTCAATTTAATTTAATTTCAGTAATTATATATATTATTTATTGTTTTTTTCCCTATTTATTTAATATGTTTGTATTTTATTAGTACTTAATTTCTTATCATATTTGGTTAGAAAGGTGACACTCAAATGAGGACAACGAATGCAACTGTAGGCCTACAACACTGCACATGAAAACAACAACAAACAGAGAAGGTGAAAATGTAGCGATACAGAGAACAGTACAAAACTACATTTTGAAACATTTTTTAAATGTCATGTAGGCTAAAAATAAGAACTGTCAGTGCTGAAGAAGCCAGCCTGACTCGGGAGGCCAAACGCCGACTGAAAATAATTTATCACCGACTTATACAACCTCGGGATGAGCTTATACGCGATACTGTTCATACAATAGACGATGTGCACAATGTAATTGTTGTACTTGCAGTATATTAAATACGTAATTGCAGATTCACACACTGGCCTACACATTTCTCAACCAGGTTGGTGCTCAATCTGCGCATGCGCGGGACAGTTGGAAACTTTTACTACTCTATCTATTATCCAACCCAACCTGACAAATATGACAGTATGTCAATCGTAAATTAAATAAAACATAGTTTAATTCGGCCAACCCGATCAGTCGGGTAAAGCCGCGTCTTTTCTAAAACACTGCTGGGGGGCCAAACTCGATGCTTCACGGAAACGAGAATTCCCTCCAGTTAAAACCGTAGACGGTTTTGTACAGCTAGCCTCAACTTCTAACAGATTTAGAAAATGAAATTGAGGTCACTTCCGTGTGATTTCCATGCATGCAATTTTCAAGGAGGCCCCGGCCCCAGCCGTAATAGTATAGCTAGCGATGGATTATTAACTTATTATAGGTAAATGACAATAACACTTTTTTAATAAATTATGCCTTGTATATTTTGGAGCCCGCCTGGACCCGGGATAGAATAGGCTCAGAGTGACTCTGCTAGTCGTAAGAGGCAACGAAATTTTGAGACCCTGTCCCATTTCCCCCTCTGTCCCTCTGAAAATTCGTCTTCCCACTTGGCCCATGCCCTCCCTTGCTGGACTCCCGTATGACGACCCACGCGACGTACAAAGGATCTGATTCGGACGTGGCGTTTTTCATCTTCATCTTCATTATCGCCCGCTAATCGTCTCAATTAGCCAGCCATTGTTGCACAAATACGAGACGTTAAGCCCCATTCATCAATCAATTGTATAATTTGATATATAACAGTCAAATTTATATTTTAAAGGACGCTAGAAGAGTTTTTTTTTATTGAAGGTAATCTCTATTGGTTGATTCCCATACGTACGTTGAATGGATAATATACTAATCAGCGATGCGCGTTGTACATGGGTCGTATGACCGGGATGGACATTATTCATAACACTTCCGAAATCCATTTCTCCGCATCTAAACTATCGTTCGGACGTTATTATCACGCACCGCACGCCCAATCATTAAACAGTTCGCTTGAACTATTAGTTGACAACACAAAAAAACATAACGAGTAGGTAACAATGAATGTGGCGCATGTGAATGGTTTTATATGATAACTGGCGTTTAGATTGTAGGGCCTACAGTACAGCCACGACAACATGACAAACATGTATTTGATAGCTGCAGCCTGCATTCTGCTGATGGCGCAGGTAATGTAACTTGAAACTATGGATATAAACTAGAGTAAAGTGATTATAATTTTGAAATTAAAATCCAGGACAGATCTGTTCTAGTGATTTATGTATTTTGTGATTTCCTGGGTAACGTGACTGTGTTGGGGCAGGGCCCCAGCGGCTGCTAGAGTGATTTGTTTTGTGGTTTCAGAAATTTTAATTCGTTGCCTAGATGATTATAGCGCTTTGCTTGTTATAAGAATACAAAACGCAATTTTAATTTGAAAATACCATCCTATCAATTAAATTAAAAATACTAAAGAAATTTAAAAATGAGTCTAAAACCCTATGCAATGTATCCAGTAGCTTGAGGAATCTACAAATAGTAAGAGGGTGTTATAAAAAGAACATTAAGATAGTTTAAAATAAACATTTTAGGAACATTTTTTATTCATTTAATTGTTAGGTAGACCGAAGCAAAGATTACGATAAACGACGAACGTGTAATATGCCTGATATTATTGAATATCCCTACTAAATAGGGTACTTCATAATCACATGAAATCTGAATCGTGACGGGTTCAATGTCAAGACTATATGG
>OX246738.1:66077594-66079580 GCA_945910005.1 Isoperla grammatica
CTTTAGAACCCTCCCTCCAATCTGCTCTAGCTAACGATAATGTTGCGGAAGAGAGCGGTTGACCTCTCTCGTTCTGACCTAGCGCGATGTGCTTGATGCGTGCTGTGTGTTCGTATGGTATCCGGCTAAACCATTGATTGGGTTATTTGGTTCGATAACTATCATTTTCGAATAAAGTATTCTTATTCTGTTGAAACAAACAATTTAAAAAAATAAAATTTGAAGTCCTACCACGCGGTTCATGTGTCCTAGATGACAAAGTAACATGGTTTAGATATATATACATATCTATATGAATATTTTTCAAGAACACTCTTGACGTGGTTGTTATGTGAAATCCAGAAATTAAAAAACCAACCCCGACTGGGAATCGAACCCAGGTCTCTCACTTGCCGGGTGGGCGCCATAACCCCTAGACCACCGGGACCGGTAATTCAATGACTGGATGCAGTGCATTAAGATAGATTGTGGCGGTGGAACAACACTGCAACGCTTGGGTTACACTTGAGTTGACCAGCCACACATATTTTTTAATGCGTAGCGTGACGTAAGCTTGATATAAATTATTACTTTTATATAAGAAATCATTCTTAGTAATTGTTTAGATATAAGTACTACTAGTTACTTTTTTAAGAAAGGTAAACTGTAAGAGAAGCCTACGGCTTAACATTTGCCCTTATCCTTGAGAAATAAATACAATTATTACTATTATTATTATTATACTTGTCTTTCCTAGATACATGCATACGATTCTGAGCTACAGTTTCCATTCGTGTTGTTACTCGTTACCCATAAACCCACGCTAAATTATGTGTCTTAGATAATCTCTTGAAAACGCTACACAATATTGTAAATGTAAAGGTTATCAATATCCACTGTGCGCTTTGGTAAGAACTAAACACTGTGTTAAAAAAGTTTCAAATGTAAAAATCGTTACATGGAAATTTATTTAAGAACTGTTATTTACTTATTTCGGCAATAACAGCCGTAATCATTAATATATGACAGGTTTTAATCCAGATATGATTTGTTTCGAAACCACATTGTTGATGTTAATCAGTTTTGAATATTCAATAGCGTTCTCAAGATATTTTGATATTAGGGGCTATAGGGCTACACCAGGGCTACACCAGGGCTACACGAGGGCTATACCACTTCTCGGAGATTGCTGCACATGTGTAAATAAACTGTGTAGCACACAAAGTAAGGCGTGGATTCAAACATAATTCCTCTTGTTACCTCAACTCATCCACATAACACGATATTCACTTAACTTCTCTTTATAACACCACCACCTGCAACCATCGTCCAACCAAGTTTCTCATTCTTGACATTTTTAGTATTCAAAATTAGTCACAAAGTTTCCCAAACAGGTCATAAAGTTGCGTGTGTAACATTCTACTATAAATAATTACGTTTGTAAATTGCCTAGTCGCTGTAATTCACACGAAATGGTGACAAGAGATGGGCCTAATAACGCGTGGTCGGTCAACTTAGCCGGTGGTCGGGGGACCTTTGGCTTTTGGTTGGCTTGTACCGCAGTCGGCGCGTCCTCGCATCAATCTTGGTCGCTACACGGGACCCCGGCGGTAATTACCCACCACACAATTGACAAAATACATAAACTAGTAGGTCTAGTATAACGGTAACGCGGACTTAGTTGCCACATCTGATAAAAGCTCACAGAATGGCACTTTGCTCCTATCAAGAGCACCAGCTCATTCCGATAATAATAAATCAGTTTTATTAGGAAAATACAAGAAACACAAAGTACAAGATTTTGTTTACAAAAATTCCTGAAAAACAGATAGATCTCTTTAATTTCAAATTAACATTATTTCATGACGTAATTGTGGTGATACAGCAGAATAACTGAGAGTAAAAGAAAGAGGAAAAAAATTGTTTAAAAAAACCCTCGTTTGAATCATTCCGATGATGAAACATTGTGAATATATGAAGTATTGACGTGACTCGCAAAGTACATAA